>OX608081.1:51513798-51569564 GCA_951509765.1 Sphenella marginata | reverse complement strand
TAGCGAAATCGACATCCTACCATACAGCAACCCTTCGATCTACACTAACAACACGCTATTGCTATATGTGCTATCCCTGCCCAAGGTTACAGAAGAGAGATTTAATCTTCTTATTACACGAGCTAACGTGGAAGAGGGTCACCGAATAGCTTACAAAACCGTCCTAGTAAACAAACAAGAGACATATGGCATAAGAAGAAATAGCTTACACCTATCCTTGGACTTGCTGCCGGAGACCGGTTGGTTGGCACGTCTCCTAAAGGGCGGAAAAACAAGTTGTGCCTACGTGAAAAGCAACGAATTTACCGTTGAAGTAATTAAAGAGGATACTATTATTCTTGACAACTTCGTTGGTAAGATAGGATCGGGTAAGACCACAGCTAATCTTAACGACTCTTATATTCTCCAGATGGGCAACGAGACGACTATAATCAACAACAAAACATATATTTATTTTTGAATTATACCAAAACTTTACTTATTGGAAACTTATGGTATTATTAAGGTAAAAATCAAGTGGAATACCTGGAAAATACCTAAAAAATACCCAATACATACTTTATTTATAAATTGTTAGCTATGAAGGAGGGATACTGAAATTTTACCAAAAGCTTATTTACTTTCGATTCATTAGTATTAGTAAGTTTGAATTTTTTTTGGTTTTGTTTGTAGTTTCGGTAGCCGATGTTTGCAGGGAGATAGGCCTGTACGCAGACTTATGCGGGCAAATGTAGCTAGAAAAGTTAAAATTTTCAGCATTTGTACCTAACGTGACTTATGATTACCTGTTTTGTTTATTGGTGCTCCAAAGGTATACCAAAGCCGATTTTTCGCTTGGGTGTTCCTGTACGTCTTGCATTGGATATTGAAGAGACACTCATTATTTTTGACGAAGTCAATAAGTTCTTCGTCCTCTTCATTTGTCCATGATGCCGTTTCCATATTTGACTCTGTAAACTTAAGATAAGCATATCCAAGAAATCCAACGAAGAACTACTCTTGCGTTTTTTTTTCAAATTCCAGACTTCTTTATTTATGGGGCGATTTTCTTCAAATTTGGTACAAAGGTACTACTTTACGTTTGTTAAAATTTGGAGTTAATTTTTTGCGGGAAGTGGACCAGGAACCGAAATATTCCAAACTTCTTTATTTATGGGGAGATTTTCTTCAACTTCTTCTTGGTACAAAGGCACTACTTTACTTTTGTTAAAATTTGGGGTTACTTTTTCCGGGAAGTGGACTAGGGACCGAAATATTCCAAACTTCTTTATTAATGGTGCGATTTTCTTCAAATTTGGTACAAAGGTGCCACTTTACTTTTGTTAAAATAAGGGGTTTCTTTTTTTCCAGGAAGTGGACCAGGTACCGAAATATTCCAAACTTCTTTATTAATGGTGCGATTTTCTTCAAATTTTTTACAAAGGTGCCACTCTACTTTTGTTATAATTTGGGGCTACTTTTTCCGGGAAGTGGATCAGGGACCGAAATATTCCAAACTTTTTTGTTTATCGCACGATTTTTTCCCTCAATTTGGGCAGAACAACGTCTGCCGAATCCTTCTGGTCTATCTATATATAGATTCACTTGGCTCCTAAACGAATGAGCCGGTCGTAACTAAATTTTACACTCGCACTGCACATCTTCCAGGGATGGTCGTAGGCTTAAAAATATTATGATAGGGTCGTGGCACATATTATGATAGGGTTCGTGGCATTCCCACAACATCTGGTTCTACGTACCGGAGTGGCCCGGGTTTTACCCGGCCAAGGGCTGTTATTTCAGTGTAACCCTGTCCAATTTGTCCAGTCCCACTCCTAAATTGTCATCCCCGGAGCAATCCCTTGCTGCAGGGTTGCTCCAGTGTCTCTTGTTACGGGCTGGTATCGAATCGAACCCCGGACCAAGAGACTGGAGCTTCTGGAAGGAAATATATGTTAAACGTTCGCATTCTGTTCAATTCAGTAAATGCAAGAGATGGCTTCACGGATCTGGATGCTCAGGGCTTAACCCTGCAATCCCCAGAACCCGTACTTTCTTCAGTACTTATGAGTCACCATGTTGTTCACGCCCAAGTGCGTCTCGCGGTTCTCGTCGCTCCGGCGTACCCACACCGCACCTACCATCATCAAATGGCCACAGTAGTGGCCCAGTCTCCACGACCAGCATCTCTGCTGCTCCCGCCTCACCGACTCCCGACTGTCGCTCACGCTCATCAGCGCTCCCATCTCGCACGGGCATTCAACATCCCTATCCCCTTCGGAATAGGCAAGTTTTGAACAACGCCGAACCAACGTCAGTCCCCACTCTCTCTTCTCCCCTCGCCCCCCCTACTTCCAGCATGCTCGTGGGTCACACACATAACCTCCTCGTACCTTTCACCACGTGCACTGGCTGTCGGCAAAGACCTTTTACGCCTGCAGCATCGCTTAAGTGCAATAACTGCCTTGGCCTATGCCACATCCATACGTGCTCTGGGCTTGCAAACAGGAACCTACTGACGGATACATTTATAGCCCCTTGCTGCAGAACTCAGCCGCCCTCCACGCCACATAACATCACCCAAGGCACGCTGAACCCTAGACTGCGACATAGCTTGGGACTAAGCCTACCTCCATCTAGGCAACCACATCCGTCCCTTACTCCCAGCATGCCTTCACCTTCCCTCCCGACACACTTCAAAATCCTACAGCTGAACTGCAACGGATTAACTGTAAAGATCGGGAAGATAACAGACTTTATGAATTCGAGCAAGATTAAACTGGCCGCGATTTAGGAGACCAAACTGAACGCAGACTCGGACTTACGTACTCATGATGGGTACAATGTGCATCGGAAACCCCGTATATACTACATCAACTTTGCACCCTGCCTGGCAGGCTGCTATACAGTCGTCAGTGAAGATAGCCAAGTTTGATACAGTTGAACGTCCAGGGAAGAACCCATGCTGCTCCGAACATACAATATTCTTAACTTGAAATAAAAGTTGTTCTTGGATGATGAACTCGAAGAGCTTAGCTGTAGAAGAGAGCTTTGATATTGGTCTATAATTGCTTATGTTGTTCTTATTGCCACTCTTGAATATAGGTGTGCTGAAAGCTAATTTCCATGCATCGATAAAAACGGCAGATGACAATGAATTGTTAAAAAGCAGTAAGAGAGGATGCACCAAGGAATCACACTCTTTAAACAAGATCCCGGACAAACCATCATTATCAGTAGCAGATGAAGGCTTGAGTCTAGCAATGCCATTAAGGGCATCTTGAGTGGACAGTACAAGATTGCCAACATCAAGAGATGGAGGAAATTCCTCCGAGGAATATTAAAACAGATGTCACTACTGGTTTCAATAACTGATGCGAAATTAGCCATAAAGAACTCAGAAAAAAGATTAGCCGCATCTAGAGGACTATCAGAAGTTTTGTCGGCTAGGAAAAGACGAGAAGGAATAAGGGATACTGGTTTCTTCGAATTGACGAAGTTCCAACAAGTTTTTGGGTTTGTTTTTAAATTTTCTTCAAGACTAAGGATGAAGGTTTTGTGCAAAAACTTTTCCAGACACTTAAACTTCTTTTCAAATTCTTTATATAAAGCAAGAAACGCCGAGTTTCGAGTCTTCTTAAAATTACGAAAATATTTATTTTTCAAATTTGTGAGTTTCATTAGGGCTGCATTATGCCTGGGAACTTTGTACTTCTTTACCGAAACCAAAGGGATATGACATTTACACAACCCAACGACTGTAGATTTGAAATTTTCAAAACACTTGGTGGTATCACAACTCTGCAACCAGTTATCCCAGTTAATTTGCGTCAATTGACTTTTCAGGTTCGAAAAATCACATCGCTTAGAATTGAAAGACAAATTTGAAGTAGCAGTGCTAGCATTGTGTATCAGTACAAGTGTGATATGTTATCTGTCAAACGTTTGACAGGCACTTCAAAATGGAGTTTTTTTTCAGTTTTTTGTTTACATCTGAGGCACTTCAGCATAGCGGCGCATCCGCTGCTCCTATCTTCTAACGAATGATAGAACGAGATGCAGGATGAATCCAACATAGAATATAAAAAAAACAGATGTTAATTTTTTTTTAAATTTTGACGTCTATGCTTAAGATATCACACTTGACATGGTACACAATGAGTGCTAGTTTCGAAATATTCATAGAACTCAAGATTAAGAACAAAGGGAATATGATGCATATCCGACTTTGAAATCGGAGAATCACATTCCGATAATGAAAAATTTTAGATCATTATTTAAAAATATCAAATCTGAAGTTCGTCCTAATTTATTCTGAAAACAATTGAATTGCTTAATATCGATACTTAAAAAGCTATCAACTGAATACTTTTCACAAGAGTTATTACCCTCACAAGCGATTAATGAAGAAGTCGAAATAGTCTGTGATTTTATATTGCATAAGTTGAAGTCACCCAGCACGCAGAGCTGATCACTTCCCACCTTATTTAGCGACAAATGTAATATGTTGTCAACGTGTGCTGTATGTAGTTGGTGTGTGCTATTAGGAGGAATATAAGACGCACATATGAACACAGATCTTGAAGAACCACGTACAAGAACACAGAGTTGGTCAAGTAATCCATTGTTGTTATTTAAAAGTATTTCAGAAGCATGATGTCTGTTATGAACTGCGATGAGAACACCGCAACCTCTTGCACATCCAATAAGTTCACTATTTCTATCTTTCCGAAAGACAAGCAAAAGAAGTTTTGGATATAAATGAAAAATAACGCCTACTTTGAAGTTAACGTGACGCAAAGAACTAAGATTCACCCCTTTCTTGACAAGACAAATGTAGACCAAGGAATTTTTCTCAATACAGGTGTGTTTAGCAATATACTTCTTTAGCTGTTCAGATGTCACTGAAGCTAAGAAGGGCTAGAGCCATTTTCTCCTTGTTAAGGCCTTCAGCTCATTTCTGTTGTTCGAACCAATAACTAATGGTTGAGATAAATTACGCCCTCGAATTTCAGCATTAGTAGCATTATCACTATTAGGACTTTTATTTGCATTGACAGAAACAATGTCAGTATCACCAACTTTATTTTTAGAGTTCTTAAATTGTGAAAAAGCTGCAACAGCCGCATACGAGGTTTTAATTTCACTAATCACAGGAATGTATCTCGGTAAAGTAGAAGACGCATCAATAGAAACAACCGAATCAGTTTGCACAGAATTTAACAAGCCTAATTGAAGCAAATCATCTGATGACGTCAAATCAATAAGAGAAGAATCAGTAGAGAATTCATTCGAAATATTACTCTTGTTTGAATCGATTGGCACAGGTTGTTTTGAAATTGCATTATTTGGAGAGACAGCAAAATTTGTTTTTCTTTCAATATTATTGTTGTTATTGCTCTTTTGCTTTGACTTTTTTGTTCTAGCGGGTAAATCTTCATGTTTCTCTTTATTCACAACAGCAGAGCAGGGTGCGCGTAGCTCACTAGCATAGTCAGCAACAACACTATGCATGTTTTTCTCTTCAGATGTCAACGAAGAAATAATTGTATTTTTAGCATCTATTATTTCATTAAGAGGGCGAATTTCAGCAAAAAAAAGTATCACATTTTTGCGAAAATTGCGTGTTATCGAGTTTTAGTGTGTTTAATATTGTTAATATACGCGCATTTTCAGAGCGCAATTCAGCAACGTAGTTCGCGAGATCAAGCAATGTTATTGGTTGTTTATTGGTCTCAGTACGCTAAGCACAATTCACATCAAGCAAGATAGCAATAGAAGGAGGAGAGCGAATAGATTTGCGACGCACAACCGAACACATATTCCAAAGAAATGATTTGTTAGCCGATAAGAGAAAATCAAGATCAGCTAATGACAAATTCACGCACTTGAGATGGAACAGGTCATTGCACTTAGTACAGATCACCTTCTGTTGACCGCGCTCGACTTTTTGCCCACAATCACACGGAATCCCCAACACGAAATCCCCATTTTATGTGTAAAATAAATTCAAATTATGTATTGGATAGGTAATTATGCTACCTTTCATTTCAGGTACCACTGTTGTGGGTGCAAAACCGCGTATGTGCAAAATTTTAAATTTAATTAAAAAAAACACTGGGCTACATTATGCCAAGTGCTTCTGCATAGCACACCATTCTGCGTAGGCGGCCTTCGGCCGCGCTTATTATAAATAACCCTGGGCTACGCCATGCCAACTCCGGGTGGTTGCCTGAACCGTGGCACCCGAGAAAAAACACGTCCGCTTAGTTCAAGCTCTCAACTTAAATTAAAAATTTTAATAATTAATACAATGTTAAATTAATATGTAAATTATTATTACGGTTTTTATATTTTGTGTTTTTTAGTTGCTCATCCTGAAGACGATTACCGCGTGTAATCGAAATTTTGCGTTTTTAATAAAAAATTTCAGACCTCAAGCCGGCTTTAAAATACAAAAATAAACAAGAAGAAAGGTCCCCAAAAACGAATTTTACAAATTTAATTTCTTTTATTTATATTGCATTTTTTTTTATAGAAATGTGGGGTAGATAAATTACTAACTAACTAAGTATTTGACCAACATGTTAAATGTCTTTTTCAGTTAATTATGGGCCATTTAATATTTATCATTAAAACTGTGCAGCTTCTGGCAATTCGGAGGACGACACAAAATTATTAATAACACTGAACCAAAGTATATTAAACAAAGTAGAAGCGAACTTGACAGTTCTCTCTTTTCTGTAGGAGTTTTAACGTCAAATGAAAAAAAATGTTAACCCGTTCGATTTTAAAATTTCTTATTTTTATCAGTTTGTTATTTTTATTGAAGAAATAATAAATCGGGGTAATTGTTTTCGACTGCAACCGAGTGCTGAAACACGTCCAAAAATTGCCAGGAGAATTATCAAGAGACGCGCATAGTACCCAGAAATAATAATCCGATTCCGAGAAAAATTTTTTTGAGTAGTTTGCAAGATATTTGCAAACGAATGAAAGAATTTGTGTACCAAGAAGAGGGGATGGCGTTATTTTTTTAAATCGTGGACAATAGTCGGTAACTCAAGAGTCACACAAAAACTATAGAGAACGCCCCCGATTAGTTCTTCGGATTTTTGAAAATATTTTCAAAATGATAACAATATTTATTCTCCGGAGGCCGATTTTCATTTGAACCGAAATGTGTCTTTGGTACTCCTCCCAACATTTCTTGATGATAGTCGTAAACAGTGACCCAAATCGTTGCTATATTAATACATACATACATATGTATCTGATAAAGAGGAAAGAGATCGAAAACTTTTCAGGACGTAGCAGTTGTTCGGTGCTTTAAGGCGCCTGGTTGTGATGAATGACGTCGACGCTCGGAACTTGGTGGGGCATTCTTCCTGTGCCATAGGTGGGAGTTGACAAATATTGTCAAGGTCTTTAAAGAGGTAGACTCCAAAGTAGCACTTGGTGGAAAAAGTGAGGGTACTAGATAGTTTACAAAGAACTATATTAATAATTTTTTGACTTTTGCGGTTTAACTTTTAAATACAAATATTGTACGTGGGCCAGTACGGGTAAATACGTTGGTTTGTACTTTTTTGATGTACGAATTCCTACAAAAACAAAATATTTTGGTTGTCAATTCTACCTTGTTTAATTTACCTTGCACTGGACCACGAATTTCAACTTTTTCTCTTTACCAGAAACGCCGTTATGAAATTCGTATGTAAAACCACCCCCCGTTTTCGAGATATTTGCAGTTTACCGTTATTCAAAAAAACCAAAAAGATGGCTCCCTTTAATTACGTATATCTCACGAATGGGTTAAGCAATTGCAAAAAGGTCAAAATCACAATAAAATTTGGTATAAATGCATCATACATTATTTTTTGCTCAACCAGATAGTTTTCGCAATATTAGCTTATCATTTCAGATTTTTGTTTTTTTTTATGAAAAAATATGAAAAAAATTACTCTTTGCGAGGGCAGCATTCAAAAACCAGATATTTTTTCTTTACATAAAACTCTGTTTAATTAGAAAACAGATAAGCTATCATCGGAGAAAATCGATGCAAACCTACTTAAGTTATAAACGATCAAATAAATGTGAAGTAATTATGTGTTCTACTTTGACGCTTATTCTTTTTAGGATCGTTTCTCTTATGAGAAACCAGCAGTAATCGCCCATCATTGCGGCGTCCCAGAATCCTTGATATCGATTCTCAATTAATTTCATTTGCTGGTGAAACCTTTCGCCATGCTCGTCGCTTTCGTCGCCAAGATTTGCCGGAAAAAACGTTAAATGTGAGTGCAGAAAGTGAACTTTTAAAAAACATATTCACGCCTGGAAAGAAAATATTAGTTAGGTAAACAAGTTATAAAATGTTGGGAAATTAATTTTTAAAAGCCTTTAATATTTACCCATTTGCGCATAATTATTGATTAAGTCGTTCACTATCTGCTCGTAATTAGGGCTTTTGTATCTACCGAGAAAAGAAGCAACGACGTTTTCAAAGGATCCCACGCTGCTGCCACAACTGATGAGAGTAGTCCTCTGAATTGATTATTGTTGATAAAATTTTTTATTTGTGGTCCAACAAAAATACCTTTTCAACAAAAATCCCTTTATCTCGGCTTGAAAAATACCTGGAATAATTGTTTTCAAATAGTCGAATGCTTCACCTTAACAAAGTTTTTAATGAGACCGAGCTTGATGTGTAAGGGTGAAAGTATAATTTTCTCTTTCTGACAAGAGGGGAGTATTTTATGTTATCCACACCAACGGTAAACTCGACTCTTTCCGGCCAATCCTTTTTGACGTAGTGGTCCTTACGAGCTCGGCTATCCCACTTGCAGAGGAAGCAGCAGTGCTTGGTGTAGCTACTTTGTAGGCCGCATAGCATTGCAACGACTTTGAGATCAGAACACATTTTCCAATCTTCTTCATATTTGATAAATTTGAGTATTTTTTGTATTTCCTCGTAGGTTTCCTTTGTATTTACTGCATGCGCGATCGGGATAGAAGGCTTTTTGTTACCAATATACAATAATACAGCCTTTAAACTCAGTTTATTGCTATCTATGAACAATCGCCACTCTTTTGAATCATATGTTTGACCAAACTCTTTGAATAAACATATATGTACTGTCTTTCTTGGTATAGTGTTTGGAAAATGGTTCGTGACGAGTTCTACAATATATCACCTTAACATCGGATGACACAAATTTGAATTGTTGCATACGAGAAGTGTGGATCTCGGCTTTTCCTTGGATAGTTCCAAATCTCTTATCCAATCATTAAGTTGTGCTTGTGACAGAACGTTTCTCTCGTTTCCCATGCGAAATTCAGTACAACTTGATTCCCCGCACTCAGATATTACCAAAGATGACTTGATACGAAACTCTCTCCCGCTCTCTTTTTTCGGTCCTCGATTATGCAGTGTTGCCTACTTTTTTATGTGTGCGCTAGTTGGCAATACTACACAATCGAGGACCATCTGACATTAGATACATAAACAATGAGGAGCCAGAAAGCAAAAAACGCACCAAATTTGGGAAAATCAAACAAGTGAACATTTCGATAAACTTAAAATACCGCACTATTGAGAAAAAATACGTAAAGTATGAAATAGTAAAATCTAAACAAATAGCTGCAGAAAACATAGAAAATTGTATTTTTTTTACGCATTTGAGTGGTTTACAGGTATAAAAAAAAGCTTACAAGATACAAACAATACGCCTTTTCTTTTTGTATTATGTATATTCAAATATTTATTTTAATTATAATTATTTTTATTTAAATTAATCATATTATTTCCATTACCATGTTCCGTTTCATTACGAAATGTACATCATTTAGGATTTTACCTTATTTTAAGATATCTTGGAAATTTTAACTTTATATTATGAATTATTTGTTATTTCATAGGTATATTTTATTTGAAATATATCTTGTCTCATTTTATACGTTCCGAGCAAGAAAAATTCAAAAATTAATTCGATAGCACCTTTTTGCACACCTCTTGGTCTGTGGGAATTGCAAAATTCCTAAAAAGCTACTCAAAATGCCCATATTTTGTTTTCACCATACTGGCATCATTGGAAAATGTTATAAAAAATGACCACTTTTTGAGCGCTCTCAGAGAGCGCGAAGTTTCGTATCTAGTCATCTTTGGATATTACTGTTGACAATGGAACTGGATCCGCAACTGTAGTTGAATGTAGTACTGGTAATGTCACTGTAGGTACGCTGGCATAGGGTACTCTTCTTGATCTTCCAACGCCAAGTACTTTTGTTTGAAAAATATAACACTCTATTGAATGGCAAGTAGGTTCTCTCCATATCATTGGTGTATCAAATTTTATTAGTTGTCCTGATTTCGACTGAATCAATTCTACTCGACACGATGTACACAAAGTGTTTGGTGTCCATATTTTTTCAGCATTTTTAGGCTCAGTGCCAAAATACTTGGAGTATATATTTGAAATGATCTGAGAACACTCGTCGTCCCCTTATGATAGTTATTGGCCACACATGAAACAAAACATATCTGGATCGTTATTACACTCAAATTCTCGCCTCCTTTTACTCATTTTATTTTTTTTAATAAATCACGGTTTTGAAATTTAACTTATGAACTGAGCGGCGAGCCTTGCATATGTTATGAACTTCCAAGGGGCATTAACTCATATTTATACCGGAACAAGAATAAAAATTGTGCTTTTAAATAAAGTTTAAAAAATCAAATCTTACCTAGACAGAAAAGTTCCTTTTTATACGAAGCCGGGAAAAGAAAATACTGCCTAGGCTTTAAAAATTTTCTGTGTCTTATAATTTTGAAAATCTACCTGTATAGCCATAAGTGACGGAAATACATGTTTATAACTACATACCTACAACATGTTTCGAACCCAACCAATTTTCCTTTCGATGCAACAACTCTACCTACTATAAAACAATTCGAGTATTAAAAGTACTATTTAATTTATTTAAAGAAAAAGTATTATCATTGCTATGGTGTTATTCGTTTATCCGGATAGTATCCCATTTGCACTTTATAGTTTTAATATATGTATGTATGTATATGTCATACATTGAAGTTGCGCAACCTGGGTATTTTTATTTGATCGTTTATAACTTACGTAGCTTTGCATCGATTTATAGTCCAATTACCCACCGACGTGTGTAACGTACGTATACGTATCCCGTACGTACGTACGTTTGAGCGAATTTTATTCCCGTAGCGGTAACGCATAAATCAGCTGTTTTCTTTTGTTTACATTTCAAAAAGTGTAGAAAAGTTTTATTAAAAAAACAAAAGAGGTGAAAAAATGCAAAGCCAAAATATGGAAATTTGTGAGTTATTTGTGGATTTGTGCGAGCTGTACAAACTATACGAAGAGTACATTAAAAACAATAAAAGACAGAGGAGATATGCTGTGCGTCCCATTAATAGAAATTGGGACTCGAGTGGATACCAAGTTCAAGTGTTCCGTAGAATAAAGAGTTTGGAACCTGAAGAGGTGTTTTCCCACACCAGGATGACCCCTACTGTGTTTGAGCTTCTTTTAAGTTTGGTCAGCAGTTCCCTGCGGAAACCAAAGCAGAGGATAGATCCTGAGGAAAGATTGTCTTTAGTGCTGCTGTAAGTACAATACCCCTATTTTATATATTGCTATTTAAGTATTTCATATTGCATTTAAAGATATTTATCACAAGGCGTAACAGTGCAGAGTATTGCATGGAGCTATAAGCTCGGAAAAACGACAGTGCGCAACATAATATTAGAGACTTGCGAAGTGATCTGGCGGCTTCTTTCCCCAGTATATGTCAGCGAACCTACACAGGCGCAGTACAAGGACATTGCTAATGACTTCTTAACAATGTGGAATATACCAAACTGTGTGGGTGCAATTGATGGCAAGCATATTGCTCTCAAGTGTCCAGCCAATTCAGGTTCAGAGTACTTCAATTATAAAAAGTTTTTCAGCATTGTCCTGATGGCTACTTGCGATGCGAAATATACATTCACTGCAGTTAGCATCGGAAGTTGTGGCAGTCAAAGTGACGGAGGTAATAGCTTCTAATTTTACTAAACTGATATAAAATACCATGGTAACTGCTATCATCGGCCATAACAAAACAATTATCTCTTACAGGAATATTCCAATACTCTCCCTTTGGCCAGTCCCTGATGCAAAATACACTCCCACTACCCCCTCCCGTTAAACTGTCAAGGCAAGCGCCTGAACCTTTCCCTCACTACTTCGTTGGCGATGCTGCTTTCTCCCTAAGGACGAACTTGATGCGCCCATACCCCGGCTCCAATTTAGAGAGACCAAAACGTATTTTTAATTATCGCCTATCAAGGGGTCGCAGGGTAATAGAAAACAGTTTTGGTATATTATCGGCGCGGTGGAGAATACTACGAACAACAATTGAATGTGCCCCGGAAAACTGCGAAAAAATTGTGTAAGCTTGCGTTGCCTTACACAACTTCATCATGCTAAATGACCAAAGCCGGTGGTATTGTACAGAAAATTATGTAGATAGAGTGGAGCACAATTTAGTGGTCGAGGGTGAATGGCGACGCGAAGTCGGAATCGAGCGCTCCTTACCACCACTCCGGTCTGCGGTGCGTAGAGGTCCAGTAAGCGCATTTAACCTACGTGATAGACTTGCACAGTATTTTATAAATGAAAGAGCAGTGCCATTCCAAGATGCTATAGAATTAGCTACGAGTGGACCGTATATATAAGTTCCATAGTAATACTAATAGTACATAAAAGAAAAAATTACAGTTTATTTCAATTCATGTCATTTTATTATATGTGAATAACATTAAAAACTATACATAAAAAATGCAAAAGAAAAACAGTTCATTATTAACAAAAATAAATACATAAGAAGTCTACAAAAATTCATTTCATTTCAATTAAAACTATACTTAAAAAAGGCAAAAGAAAAACATTCATTCATTCTTAACAAAAATTCATTTCATTTCTTAATTCTAATAAAATATCAGTCTTATTTACAGTACAATCATATATGCAAGTTCATACATATGCATGCGTATGTACAAAATGCATTTTGTACATACGCATGCATATGTATGAACTTGCATAGATATATGACTTTACAGTATATATGTATGAACATTAAAGCTCATTCTTGCTGCACCTGGATTGTCGCCTCCATTATGCGCTGCATTGCCCTGGTTTGTTTTAAGGGAGTCATTTGTGAAACCATGGCAACAATCATTTTGCCAAATGACTCCACAGCCGGATTACCTACCTGTTCAATCCCAAGGCATTTCTTCTTAAACAGCTCAATTGCCTCACACATGCTGTTCGCAACATCGGTATTTCCCTGTTTTCTGCTTCGAGAATGGTTCTCAGGTGGCGGTGGCGAAGAAATTTGGTGAGAAGATGGTGTTGGTGAGGCAATTTGCTGGGAAGATGGTGATGGCGAAAGGGGAGACACATCTACCACCAACGATTGGGGTGTAGCCTTCTGAGCCGGTGACGGAATTGGCGCGGGTACGGCAACGGACGAGCATAGCACTTGTTGCGCATAAACCGTAGCAGATGTGGATGGTGGCAGCGATGGTGTTGTTGGCGACAGAAGAGGCTCTAAAACTGGCGAATGTTGGGCAGATGTTGATACCTCTGGGCATACATTTAAAGAAAACCGGACTCTGTAAGAAATAAAATAACATTTACATAAGATATGTATATATAAGTAACGATATAATAATCTACATATGTACATACGGTCGGGGAACAACGTGCGGTTTCAAAAAACGCATCGCGTCTAGCAGATACCACTCTTTGTAGAACTGCGCCCCACTGCCCGATGGTCTATCAGCCTTTCGGATCTCCCGGCCATACCTATCGCGGAGTGCTGTCCACCTACGCAAACATGTATCGCCTAATAAAATTGAAAATAATAAATTTTTAGGCAATATATTTACAAAGTTTTTACTTACCACTTGCGCCTAGTTGCTGGCCGATCTGCTCCCATATCATGTGCTTCCTACCATTCAGCTTATATGCAGGATTTCTCTTGTCGTAGAGCTCGCCATGTTCCTCTACCAGCACGTACTTTTTGATCGATTTTTTTTATCTTATAAAAGTCTAAAGCTAATATTAAATAAGTGTAGAGACTAAATTTAATTAAAATCAACAAATTAATTTAGTAATTTTAGGTTATTTCAACAGTATTCTGAAAATTTAGTAGCAATTTTTTGGTATTTTTGTAAAACAACTGCAAACGATCCATAACCAGCATACAAACGTATGAATAGGCAACACTGTCATGTGCGAAAGCAATCAGCTGACACGTCGCTACGGAAAAAATAAAAATTCGTTTGATTTCTACGCTCCGTTCTACGTATACGGAAAAATTTAACGTCGGTGATTGTTCGCTTACACGCCATTCTCATAAGGCAGGTCGTGTCAGCTGACACGTATCTACTACGTGCTTGCGTCGGTGGGTAATTGGACTATTAAACAGAGCTTTACGTAAAGAAAAAATATCTGGAAATGGTGGATTTGTGGTTTCGGAATGCTGCCCTAGCAAAGAGTAATTTTTTTCATATTTTTATTATAAAAAAACAAAAATCTGAAATGATAAGCTAATATTGCGAAAACTATCTGGTTGAGCAAAAAACAATGTATGATGCATTTATACCAAATTTTATTGTAATTTTGATTCTGTAGACCTTTTTGCAATTGCCTGACCCGTTTGTGAGACATACGTAATTAAAGGGAGCCGTCTTTTTGGTTTTTTCGAATAACGGTAAATTGCAAATATCTCGAAAACGGTACCATAGAGGCAAAAATGAACTCGATTTTCGAAGTTTGTTTTACATACGAATTTCATAACGGCGTCTTTGGTAAATTTTGGCCGTCGACCAGTGTAATCATTAAAAGTGTTGCGGTCACCCTGTGGCGCAAGACCCGACGGACGGGGGGCAGTACGGTTTTCCGAACACCTCCCTGCCGCGTCATCGAAAACCGAACGTCAAGACGAAAGGAGTTTTCTACATTGGTAGGCGCAGCGACAAGAAACCAAATCAAGCATCCGGCAGCGCACACATCCAACATACAACGTAAATAACCGCCCCCTAAGCAGGGCCATCGCGGCTACCGCGAGACACATCAGTGCAGTCGCCATCACCACCACACAGCCACAACAGCAACCCGGAAGCAGCAGCGGACACCAGCTCAGGTTTTTTAGTTGTAAGCTAGGGACATTTAGCTGGTGCCGTTCCGCGCTGTGAAATAGGAGAGGGCCACCACTGCGCCCAACTTATTTATACGAATGTATTGAAGGGGCAAACCCCGCCACGTATTATACTGCCTTTATATTTGAGTTGACATAACAGTTTGTTTAATTGTGCGCCAATTGGATGCGTTGCGTAACAGGCGCATATATACCCACTAACCTAGTTTCCAGCACACCTGGGCATAGGAAATAAGGTTATGGCCACTTAATGTAAGCTTTGCCAAAGTTAAATAAACACAAATAGAGTCGACAGAGTCGTTTCACGCCCTCCCATTGTATAAGTAGTGTTTTTCAGTAGGCCGTAGGCCCGAATAGTACGGAGGTATGGCCACCTAGTCCGCATACAAGTTAACACATTCGGCTCAAGGCCAGCCAAAGACGAATCCGTAACAAGACACCTGCCTGCAGATGCAACACAGTCACTATCCCAGCAAATATAATAACTCTTGCCTGGGAGTGAATTTTGTTTACTTATCTATGTTTGTTACGAATCAGCACATTCCAGACCGCTACGCTGCCAGCGACGATCTCGACGGCAAGGGCAGGACAGATGGGTAGCTTTAAGTAAGTTTAGTTCTTAAGAAGCACTCAACCGACTAAGCCAAGCTTTCGGTAAAAATATACATATGAATAAAATATAGTATTTACATACAAATAAAAATCATATACATATGTAATACTTCTATATTGCGGGTGGGATAGGCTCGTAATGTGGTTTGAAAACGAAACCAAAACGAGACAGACTACATCAATTTTTGAGCTTGTAGTAGTATAAATGTAAACTTGTAACTTGTCAAATAGACTGAAAATTCAAATAATTACAGGGGCGGTTCAAGTACAAAAGGGGCCAAGAAAACAGCAAACTAAATGAAAGTGGCCTATGAGAACATTTGAGAAGCTCTGCATGTTTGGGTAATCTGGTTTGGAAAATGTGTTTATTAGCTTTTTAAAAAATTGGTATATACATATGTACTTACGCATGAAGATGTTCTTCTTTATTTGTATTTTTTTTGCACACAAAGCATAGCCTCACCATCATATATGTATTTTGGTTTATAAATATTTTTTGCTTTTAACAATTTTTAAATAATTTCTTCAACATGTAAATATAAACGATTTTTCTATGAAGGCTTGATCTGCCCATGTATTTTTTAAAGTGAAGTTGTCATTTTAGGTACATTCCATTATCGGATCTCTCTTTCTATTTTTTATATTTCTGCACTCTGATATGGGGGAATGTACTATGTGCTTTCCAGCAATAAAGGAGTATTACATATATGATAAAAATATAATTGTGAATTTAAAAAATTGGCACCCAACTGGTGGAGACGAACTTTGGAAAGAGGTCACATCTTCAATTCGTACATATCACATCTCAACGAAGCAGATTAGCAATAAAGAATAAGCAACTACTATTAAAAAGGTAAGTAGAGTGCATGTGAAGGAAAAAAAAATGAAAAGAAATATCGTGGTTGCTATATAATTGCCCGCATGTCATGGATACACCAGCCCAGAGTCCAGACGTAAACCCTATCGAGAATTTGTGGAACTATCTCGATGGGAAAGTCCGCCAGCATACCATAAGGTCAAAAGAAGATATGAAGAGTAATTTAGGAGGAATGGCAAAAAATTGAGCCCAGATTTTGTGAAAAGCTTGTTCAAAGTATGCCAAATAGATTGCAAATGGTTATTAAAAACAAAGGCATGCACACAAAGAATTAATATATATTTACATAAATTATACTTTTATATAATGTACGAGTTTAACTTTGGCATTGAACTACAGGCAATTTTAATTTTTTATCCTACTAAAAGTGTTATTGAATTCAAAATTTAAGTTTTAGTATTTTGTTCTTTTTTGTTACTAATGTGCTAATAAAATATGCAATAACTGGTTTGAAACGTTTCTCTTATTTGTGATTTTTGAGAATTAAATTATGATTTTTTAACTGAACGAGTTTCGCTTGGAGCTACTGTAAATTAAAGTGATAGGAATTTATCAGATAAAAATTAATCAGATACTAAAAAATAATAATTTGTGACAGTGTAGTTTTTGTCTTTTTGTCTTGTCTGTTGCCATAAGGGTTTAATGAGCGATAGTGAGGACGTACTAGAGGAATTACTAGAAAAAATAAAAGGTTTGCGAGTTTCAAAAATAATTGCGATGGATGCAAACCATATTGAGGCTTTAGTGCAGGCTGCTGTGACTGGCGCACTGCGACAGCAACACGACGCTTTCGAACAAAAACTTACACAGCTAACTGAGCAAATAACAAATTTGTCAATGGACTTACGAACCTGTTAAAATCGTAGCAGGTATAAAATGTGACGAACCCCTAGATCTGGCAAGGTCCTTACCGTAATTCGACGGTCAAGTCAGTACCTACGTTTCGTGGCGTCAGGCCGCATATGACGTATTTCGAAGCTATCAGGGGATAATTAGAAACAAACTAAAGGGATCAGCCGATGCAGTCCTAGCCTCTTTCAATACTGTTCTTAATTTTGAGGCCACAATCTCAAGACTAGATTTTACCTACGCGGACAAACGTCCAGCTTATCTAAATAAGCAAGAACTTTCTACACTGTCAGTTTTAAAATATTTCGATGAGGTGGAGAAGAAACTGACTCTTCTCACGAATAAAACAATTATGACCCACGAAGGGGCCATTGCACAAAATATAGGTAGAGCGCTTTAAGGGTGTTTATTTCGGGTCTGAAGAGACCTCTTTTTGCGTCACGGCCAAATAATTTGCCAAGCGCACTCGCTTTGGTACAAGAATTTGAGGTTAATAGGGAACGGTATGTGTTCGGTGCAAGTTTCGCAGCATCTACCGAGGAATCCAATAAATTTAAGAGAATTAGTGATACTGGTTCAGAACAAAAAAGTCGACCCCCACAAAGAAACCCACATTTCTCTGGTAGACAATACAGAGAGAATGTAAATAGGAATGACGACCAGGAGCATGTCACTCCTATGGATATTGATCCATCGGAATCAAAACTGCGCCAAAGCAAAAACTGGCGCAGAGAACCATCACAGAAAGTTACCAAAAACCAGCAGGAATATAAAAATAATAATTTTCATGATACTAGACAGTACCAACCGCAGCCTAAGAAGCCTGCAAATTCTGACCGGAGTACTGGTACAAAACTTCAAAGAGTAAATTATATAGTCGACAAGTATGATAATACAGAGAAAATTCAGCTCTCCCATGGATCAGTAGAATAATAGTCAGACGGGTGTCTTCTCCGTTTTTTGATTAAATCCATGGCCTAAATGCAGTATAGCTCCAACTCCCAAACTAAAAAAAAAAGGATGAGGATCGATAGATATTAGTAAGGTGGGTACAACCGTATACTTCTTTTTGGGGGGAAACAACAACAACAAGAGTTATCAAGGGTCAAAGTTCGTATAAAGCGGTTATTAAAGTGAACATTTCTCGAAAACCAATGAATGGATTTTTAAAATTTTGGTATCTTTGCATAGATAATTGAATTATCTTGTATTCGATATACAACGTCTTGAGTATCTATCCTATTATGTTGGTAATACTTGCCATCGAAAGTCAACTCTTAATACACGTCCAAAAATCTCCAAAGAGGTATCAAAAGACGCGTCTTGACCTCCGCAACAATAATCTGGAGGGGGAAATCCGATATTTCTAGAAGTTGTAATGGCACATTAGGCTGAGCCAAAAAAAGTGAAAAAGTGTGCGTACCGTGGCACGTTGCCACGGTTCAGGCAACCACCCTGAGTGGGCATGGCGTAGCCCAGGGTTTTTTTATTTAAGCGCGGCCGAAGGCCGCCAATGCGGAAAGGTGTTCTGCACATAAATACCATGGATCACGCCCTGAATTGGGGATCTGACCTGGGCAAATTTTCGGATTTTCACTAATAACTTTTCACTGAAACAACATAGTGCTTTTCCCCCTTCGGATTATTGTTACGGAGGTCAAGACGCGTCTTTTGATACATTGAAAATTACATTTATTTGTAAAGGTAGTAAACCGATTTAGGGGAAAAATAAGGTTTACAATTTTTTTTTTACTTTTTTTTAAATAAGTGTAATTTTACAATAACTTTATAAAGATCATATAAAAGATATGTATAGCAAATTAAAGGTAATTTATATACCTATCAAACAACATCAATTTTTTTGAAATCGGTTGGTTAGTTTTTGAGGAATTTTGATTTTGAGAAATGCTTTATATAACCTTTGACCTTCTATAACTTTTGTTGTTGTTGTTTCCACCAGAAAAAAAAATGCCGTTATGTTCACGACCACAATGTCTACCGATCCCAATTTTTGGTTTTTTTATCAGAGAGTTGGAGCTATTCTGCATTTGTTCCAAATCCATACACGGATTTAACAAAATAAAGAAAAAATGTAAAATACATATTTTCGGTGTCCATACCGATTTTTTCATTTTGAACCTGTCTACTTTTGACGGCATAATAGGTCTTGACCTATTAACAAAGGTTAGTTCCAAAATAGATTTAAATAAAAAATTAATTCAATATGATTTGAGTTCGGAAAAGATTTTGTTCTTGGAGTGCTTGGATGTAAACGTGCTAAAAATCCAAAAAGAGGATATTCCACACGGAGTAAGGGAACAATTGATTAAAATGATAAGAGCACAAAGGGAAGCGTTTGCGAACCCAAAGAAAAAGTTACCATATAACACAAGCATCGTGGCTACGATACGAACTTTAGACTAGAACCCGGTCTACTCCAAGTTGTATACATACCCAATGGGGGTGGCTGCCTTTGTAAACGAAGAAGTAAAACAGCTTTTAAACGATGGCATAATTAGACCATCGCGATCCCCATACAACAATCCAGTATGGGTTGTTGACAAAAAAGGCATATATGATAAAGGGAATAAAATAAAGCGTCCTCTTAGATTTTCGCAAGCTTAATGCAAGTATCCCATTCGTAATGGTAATACTGTCAAATATGGGAAAGGCAAATTTCTTCAGTACCCTTGATCTTAAGTCTGGATTCCACCAGATAGAACTAAAAGAGAGTGATAGGGGAAAAACTGTATTCGCGGGAAATAACGGCAAGTATGAATTTTGTCGAATGCCATTTGGGCTCAAAAATGCACCAAGCATTTTCCAACGAGCTATTGATGACGTCCTCAGGGAAAAGATTGGCAAGACCTGCCATGTCTATGTGGACGATGTAATTATTTTTTTATCCAGTTATCCAGTGGGTGCTGAAAGCACTTTGTGAAGCCAACATGAGGGTTTCAATCGAAAAATCGAAATTTTTCAAAACAGAAGTCGAGTATTTGGGCTTCTTGGATTCAAAAAGCGGTATTAAAACTTGCCCAGATAAGATAAAAGCAGTTTAAGATTAGATCATTTCTTGGACTGGCCAGTTATTATAGATGTTTTATAAGAGATTTTGCTACAATTGCCAGGCCCTTAACAGACTTGATCAAGGGGGAAAATGGTAAAGTAAAGGCATATCAGTCAAAAAAAAGTGGGAATTGAGCTGAATTTGAAGCAAATTTGTGCTTTCAACAAGCTAAAAGCAATTTTGATATCAGAAGGCGTAGTCTTGAAATATCCATATTTTAATAAAGAATTTGATCTGACAACGGATGCGTCAGCATATGGTTTGGGCGCAGTGCTTTCCGAAGGAGGGCAGCCAATAACAATGATTTCTAGAATCCTTAAAGACTCAGAGTCACATTTTGCCGCCAACGAGAAGGAATTGCTCGCTATTGTGTGGGCTCTAAAGACCCTTAGAAATTATCTTTATGGGGTAAAAAATCTTAACGTATTTACGGACCATCAGCCGTTGACTTTTTCCGTTTCGGACAAAAATACTAATGCAAAAAAAAGCGATGGAAAGCTTTCATCGACGAACATAATGCAAAATTGCATGATAAACCAGGAAAGGAAAACTTTGTGGCGGATGCCCTGTCTCGACAACCAATAAATGTTTTAGAAGAAGATGTAGCTTCAGATTGTGCCACCATACACAGTGAGGAGTCCTTAATTTACACTATGGAGACCACTGACAAGCCTGTGAATTGTTACAGGAACCAAATCATAATTGAAGAGTTCGAAACCCCTTCGAAACGGATTCTAATAATGTTCGGAAATAAAACCAGACATATTCTTGACATAGCGGGTAGGGGTGGTATCTTGGAGTTGCTTGTGAATACAGATGTTGTAAATGCAATTCATTGCGGACTACCAATTCTTGCCCAAATTCAACACAAATTGATAGAGGCCTTTCCGGCCACAAATTTTTTCTATGCAAAAAAATTTGTTATTGACGTGGTAGACCCTAATGAGCAACGAGAAATTGTTGTGACCGAACACAATAGAGCGCATAGGGCTTCACAGGAAAACGTCAAGCAAATATTAAATGATTATTATTTTCCCAAAATGACAAAACTCGCAAACGAAATTGTGACAAATTGTAAAATCTGCAATAAAGCCAAATATGAAAGGCACCCTCGTAAGCAGGCATTGGGAGTGACTCCAACAGCATCTTATGCTGGGGAAATGTTACATATCGACATTTTCTCGACGGATAATAAATACTTTCTTAACTGTATCGATAAATTTTCTATGTTTGCAGTGGTGCAACATATACCATCTCGGACTATTGTGGATTTGAAGGGCCCGATTCTGCAATTAATGAATATGTTTCAGGGTACAAAAACTGTTTATTGCGACAATGAGGGATCATTAAATTCAGAAACAATAAAGTCAATGCTGAAAAATCACTTTGACGTCGATGTTATGAATGCGCCTCCGCTTCACAGTACCTCGAATGGTCAGGTTGAAATATTTCACAGTACACTCGCAGCGATTGCGAGATGCCTGAAAATGGAAATCAATGAAACTGTCGAGCTTATACTGTTGGCCACGTTTGAATACAATCGAACAATCCATTCTGTGACCAACAAGAAGCCAATAGATGTAATTCATGCATCGCCGCTGAAGCTGCGAGAGGAAATAAAAGACAGGTTGATGAAAGCTCAAAAATCTCAGCTTGAGTGGAATAACCCCTCCAGACAAAACAGGGTGTTTGATGTTGGAGAACGAGTGTTGCTGAAATCCTACAAAAGATTAGGCAATAAGCTGACTCCTTTATACAAGGAGGAAAAGATTAAGGAGGACTTGGGGACCACATTCTTGATTCGAGGGAGGATGGTCCACAAGGACAATATAAAATAAATTTAGTAACCTTTTAATTTTTCAGGATATTTCTGATGATACTTCTGGTTGGGTCAGCGTCAGCGTTATATACCAACTCAAGACGGCATTGCAACTGTCTGGAAGGATGCCGACTTTCTGAAGGATACAACTAATATCGAGACGTTTATGAAGATAGCCGAAGAAACAAAAGAACTGGCAAAGCATTTCCTTGCATCCCATAAGAAAATGTTATTAGAATCAGATATCACTCATATTAAAAAACTTTTGGCAACATTTTATGTTCACCACAGACAGGCTCGGAGCATAAATTTATTAGGAACCGCTTTAAAAATTATAGCAGGGACACCCGATTTCGATGATTTCGAAAATTTGAAATTCAGACAACGGGAATTAATTGACTCAGAAAATAGGCAAATTGAAATAAATACAGTAGTACAGGAGAAAATAAATCAGTTAACGGATACGGTGAACTGTATTACAAAAAACGTAAAAACGAAACACATTGACACCAGTCATTTATATGAAACATTGCTTGCCAGGAATAGAATGTTGATTTCTGATATAGAAACTTTGATTTCCACTATTGCCCTTGCAAGCGTCGGCGTTATTAATCCGATAATAAATTCCGATGACATAATAGATATAACTAACATGCACTCTACAAGTTCAACTGTAACAGATTTAATAGAGGTGTCTAGCATTAAGGTCCTGTTAGATCATAAGCTTTTATATTTTCTAATTAAGTATCCAAACCCTATATTAGTGTGTAAGCGAGTTATTTTGTTTCCCGTTCAACATAATGAAACCGTCCTGCACTTGGGGAAATGATAGCCGTAATCAGATTTTGGCCATTAGGAACATTTTGTAGAAAATTTAATTGCGCTTTGATCAAACTAAACTCACCATCAAACTTCTCACCTTTGAAGATGAGGTCCACATTAATGGATCTTCCTTTAAAAACAAATTCGGCATAGTAAAGAAGTTGCCAAATTCTGCAACGGCAACTTTTGTAAATATTATTAAACATCATGAGATACTGAGCCTTCCATATCTCCGGCGAATTAGCGCGGATAATTTAAGGCCTATTGAAAAAATGCAGGTAACGACTATAATGAGGCCAGTATTAATCCATCATTGACAACCTTAAAAAGTCCGAGGACGGCCTTCATTTAGAAGGGGAGGAGTTAACACATTCGGCTCAAGGCCAGCAATAAGATGAATCCGTAACAAGACACCTGCCTGCAGATGCAACACAGTCACTATTAAAGCAAATATAATAACTCTTGCGTGGGAGTGACTTTTATTTACTTATCTATGTTTGCTACGAATCAGCACATTCCAGACTGCTACGCTGCCAGCGACGATCTCGACGGCAAGGGCAGGACAGATGGGTAGCTTTAAGTAAGTTTAGTTCTTAAGAAGAACTCAACCGACTAAGCCAAGCTTTCGGTAAAAATATACATATGAATAAAATATAATATTTACATACAAATAAAAATATAATTGTGAATTTATTGAGATTTTACACAGACAACAAGGTTGTGTTTCCGGCCTTTATATTTGAAGTATCCGGTTCGGTACGAGCTTGAGACCTATTAATAATTTTTAGCGAAAAATTATTGTTTTTGTTTTGGGGTTTTTTTTTATAATAATTTTTTTTTTTATTAATTATTAAAAGTTTTTGTTGAATTGAACAGGAAAAGTTTAGAGACAACCGCCATAGCTTTTCTTATAGCTCAGTAGTTAGCAATGCGTGCCAAAATTTCTCTGATGAGTGAAGTTAGCAACTTCCGAAATGAATCTATAAGAAAAGCTATGGCGGTTGTCTCTAAATTTTTCCTGTTCAACTCAACAAAAACTTTTTATAATTAATAAAAAAATTATTAATAAACCCAAAAACAACAATAATTTTTCGCTGCAGAAAAAATTAATAGGTCTCAAGCTCGTACCGAACCAGGATAATTGTGAATTTAATTAATTTACATATCTTGTCCCTTTGGCCATTAACGTCTTGTAGGTAGAGGGGTGGATTAAAACGGGAAATTGTCCCCAAGTCAACGAGAGTCAGAGGAGGGCCGACGAGGTAAGGTTGCCATCGACTGCACAGTTATTATGTACATTCGTGTACCTTGAAACCATTGTCATTATCTCTAAATAACACAGGTCATCAAAATAAGAGTTTTGGTTTGGTGCGTCTCTACTTGTAATCAAATTTGGTAGTACTCGGTACCCTGATAAAAACTGTATACTTAATTTTTAATGCTGCGTACAGTTTTCTAGATAGGATCAATAACCCCTTTGGTTTTAGGGGTTAAGGTATGTATGGCCCCATAACTTTGTTTCTGTTTATTCTATCAAAACAGTTTTGATGTTGTTGAAAAGAGTACATTTCGTCGCTTCTATCAGTAAACAAGTTGTTGAAATGTCTTCTTGAATAAATTATTTTAAAACAATCTCCTATTAATTCTGTTTTCAAAGCCATTTAACTGTTTTATATCCGCGTAGATCTTCCTGGGATTTTCTACTTTAGTACATTTCTAAGGTGGAAAAAAAATTATATTTTATAAAAAAATTTTCCGTTCTCTTTACTTTTAGCACTTTCTGGAACGCGGTTTCAAGTGTTAGTGCATTTCTATAAATAAATAAAAAAATTCATTAGCATGTCTTCATCACGAGGTAGTTGTGTCAATGACCCAAATGGGGTTTGCTACATTTGTGGGGAATAAACAGTCCAAAAATTCAGGAAAAGTATAACAGATTTTATAAAAAGTGCTTATTTTTTGTACTTTAAATTGCTATTTGTGGACAAAAACAAGCCGTGGATACCTCGAATAGTTTGCAAAATGAGCTGTGAACACTTGAGACAGTGGGTCAATGGGAAAAGAAGCTATATGAGATTCGGGGTTTCTATGCAATGGAGAGAACAGCCAAATGACTTCGATGACTGTTACTTCTGCGTGGTGTTAATGTTAAAAAAATTATATATGTACACCCAAAAAAATTTTTGTACTAAAATTAAGGAAGCTTGGTACTTAACTAAAAAGCTAGGAAATTTTCCTATTTTTCAGGAAAAAACGTCATATTTAAGGACATATCCACTTGAAATATTAGGAAAATTGTCTTTAAGACAAGTAAATAAAGGTACTTACACCACAATCGAACTAATTTTAAGGAATTTACGACCATAACAAGTATAAAATTGCTTTAAATCGTAAATAAGTATATATTTTCTTTATCTTTAGGAAAATTCCTTAAAATTTGGATACATTATTAAGGCAATACTGTCCTTGAGTTAAGGCAATATTGGGCTCTGTCTATTGAAGTGGACAAGTATAAGGTGACCAGATGCGCCGGTAGTACAGGCGCTGATTTCTTTTAATTCCACTTATCGCATTTGTGTGGACTTTGTTATATTTATTTTGTATTAAAGAATTTATTTTTGTAGACATGTCGTTTGGTAAAATTGATATTTTCTTAGGGCTTACGTATGCAAAGAAATTGTTATTGATATCTCATAGACTTGAGAAGTTTGTTTGTACTTCCTCTCAGTTTGCTTCAATAGTTTTAGGTCGAATATTTTTTTCAACCACAAAATATATTAAGTGTTGAACGATGTGAGATATTCGCGAAAACCATAAAACTTTACCATGTTTTAAATGTTTTAGAGTAGGAACGGTTTTCGGAGCCCATAGAATTTCAACGTAATATACGTAACACTTTTGTTTGGATTTAAACCAAGAGTTGTATACGTATGTATGTGCATATAATAATAAAACAAAAAAGATACCTGAAAATAAGAGCAGCTGTAATGATTTTCTCTAAAATATCTGGTCACCTTACATGCAAGCGACTGAAACTGACGCATGGTGCAACCATACATTGATACATCTTGAGCAAACAGCAGTTGGAAAATATTCTCTCATATCGCTCATTTACTTTAATAGTGTCACAATCAGGGTTAGAACTTTACTACCAGCGTAGTAGATTTGCTTCGTTTTTCAAAGGATTTTGAAATCTACTACGTCACTACACTTTACCTTTAATCTACTACGCTTTCCTAGATAACAAAATTAGCTTGATTCCTATACACTAGGAGGAAAATATTCTAGAAAAGCTACAACTTTTTTAAATATTATTTGAATGTCTTTGGTTTTCACAAAAATAGTCAACCGGGTTACAGATAACATTGCACGACTTGACATTTGCCTTTCTGTTAATCTCATTGTATTTTTCAATTGCATGATTTTATTTCAATAGAACATGTCGTCAGTGGAAGCGCAAAACCGCGCATCGCACTTGTGCAAAACCGTGTAAACGACATGACATATGCGCTTTTCTGCAAAATAAAAATTATTTATTTTCAACACGATTAATTACTTTATTTAACGAAGTCCTATCAAGTTCGATCTATTGAATACTATTCTAACCGAAAACGTGGTTAAAGTGAAAATTAATTAATAGATTTTGATGACAGGAGCCGTATAAAATTTTTGACGGCAATGTTGCTTACACGATTTTGCGAAAGTGTGATGCGCGGTTTTGCGCTTTCACCGACGATGTATACCAATTTTATTCGAAAAACTTTTCTGAAAAAAATTCAGATAGGTACGCTCCACAATTTATACGATTTTTTCATATATGTACATTTGAAAAATCTACTACGGAATTTTGATTTCTACTACGATTTCGCTCTACGGTAGTTCTAACGCTGGCCACTGGCTCTTTAGAGGACGCACTTGCATACATATATACATATGTGCACATATTTTTGTCAAACTCCCGTTAGTTTTCGCTGCCAACAGTCGAAAAATGCGTAAATTATTGTCAGTTGTGAAATTGTAATTGCCGGCAGTATGAGTGACAGTGACGCGGACTTAATTGATGTTCTTTTTCCTCTAAAAGGTGAAGTGTTTTTTAATTTATTCAAAGGTAAGTAAATAGTAAAAATAATAATAAATATATATGTACAATGTACATTGTACATACATATATAAATACGCGTGTGCTAAGTGTTTTCGTTCTTTTATTCACGATTTTGTGCATTTATATACATATGTAAGTGCATATATATTGGGTATGCTTGTTCATACATATGTAGCGGCAACACTGAAAGTCGATAATCGATAGTCAAGAACCTATACAAGAACAGTGTTAGCGCTAACTAAAAAGACATCATTCTGCATCAATATTTCGACAAAAGATACACGCTCAAATTCAATTTAGTTTAAGTTTTTCTTGTATCACTTTTATTCATTAATTTCAATAAATTAAAGTTACTGGCATAAAAGCCTACAAATTGGTGACCCCGACGATAAAAACATGAGTCTCAACGACGACGGAGAAATTTTTGTGGATGCTGCAAATGCTTTGCAAATTGCGCGCGTTGCTGTAAAGCCTCCGCCATTTTGGAAACCTGACGTTCGGCTTTGGTTTCAGCAGGTAGAAGCGCAATTTATTCGTTCAAACATAACAACTGATGAGACCAAGTTTTACACATTGGTGGCCGAAATAGATTCCGCAGTGCTCAAGCATGCAGCGGATATTATTAAAAAACCTCCAAATAGCAACAAGTACGGCGCCTTAAAGGAGCGTCTAATCAAAGAGTTCGGCGAATCAAAAAATACGCAAATGAAACGTCTATTGAGCAGCAATACAATCGATGGAAAAAAACCGACAATTTTTCTTAGAGAAATACGCGACCTTGCAGACGAGCATCTAGACGAAACAGCGTTAAGATCTTTGTGGTTACGACAACTTCCCAGAAATGTTCAGCAAATTTCGGAAACGATTGAAGGTGATCTGTATTCGCTGGCTGAGAAAGCGGACAAAATAATGGCTGTCGATAATGAGCCTTTAATAAATGAAGTGAAAGAATTGGGCGAGGATACTAGTGTGCTAGGGTCAATTAGAGCATTGAACAAGCGGCTAGAGCGCTTAGAGTTAGGTGATAATACCCGAAACGGTCGTAATGCGAATCGTCGACGTAGTAGTTCGCCTCGTTCCCGCTCACAGTCAAACGACATATGCTGGTACCATCGTAGGTTCAGTGCACGCGCTACCAAATGTAGATCACCATGCAACTTTCGCCCTAGTGTACAGGGAAACTAATGGACCCATCCTTGTCGGCGGCTAATCAAAGGATGGGGTTTTATGCAAGTCGCCTTTTTATTAAAGACAGAAATTCTAAAATTTCCTTTTTGATAGACACGGGCGTAGAAATATCTGTTGTTCCACGCAACAGCAACGACAATTCTCAAGCATCGCTAGCGAAGTTAGCAGCAGCAAACAACACGTACATAAATACATATGGGCAAAAGCAGCTCGCTTTGGACATTGGCCTCCGCAAAAAGTTCGTTTGGGTATTTACCATCGCCGACGTAACGCATCCTATATTAGGGGCAGATTTTTTAAAACATTTCGGTATAATCGTTGATGTAAAAAACGCAAAGCTGGTGCTCAGCGAATGTGACGCACACAGTTCATGTAAACAGCTCTGCCAAAAATATCAAAATATTACCACGATTAAGTCATCTAGTGTGTTTCACGATTTGCTTATTCAGTATACTGATCTATTGGAGGAACCAAAGCAGCGGAAAGGCGCACCGACGCAAATATGCCATTTCATTGAAACGAAGGGCCCTCCAGTGTCTCAAAAAGTGCGTAGGTTAGCGCCTGAAAAGTTGGCTATAGCGAAGAAAGAGTTTGATTATCTTTTAGATAAGGGTATATGCGCGCGTTCGAAAAGTCAATGGAGCAGCCCCCTGCACCTAGTTAAAAAGTCAGATGGTTCCTGGCGTCCTTGCGGAGATTACAGGCGTCTAAATTCTAAAACCATTCCCGACAAATATCCAATCCGTCATATTCAGGACTTCGCTTGTGAACTAGCAGGTAAAAAGATATTTTCCGTGATTGACTGCAAAAAAGCGTACCACCAAATTTCGGTAAATCCGGCGGATGTGCCTAAAGCTGCGATTAGCACACCATTTGGTTTTATTCGAATTCCGGTATATGACATTCGGACTGCGCAACGCTGCGCAGACTTTCCAGCGATTCATGGACGATACCCTAAAGGACCTTCCTTTTGTATTTCCCTATTTGGACGACGCGCTGGTGGCGTCAACGTCAGTCGAGGAGCATGTGGAACATCTGCGTGCGCTTTTAAATCGGTATCGGCAAAAGGGGTTAATCATCAACATTGACAAATGTCAGTTTGGCCTACCAGAGGTAAAGTTTTTAGGACACTCGGTATCAGTTGACGGTATTAAACCTCTGCCAAGCAGGGTCGACGCTCTTCTCGCTCGAACTAAGCCCAAAGTGGCACATGAGCTAAGGAGTTTTTTAGGCGCTGTCAACTTCTACAGACGTTTTCTGCCACACGCAGCTGGGATTGAGGCACCATTACAGAAGATCATAGGGCCTTGTAAAAAGCGTGACAAAACGTTACTACAATGGACGCCTGAGGCTTGCGCAGCTTTCGACAACTTAAAACACCAATTAGCAAACGCAGCTTTATTAGCGTTCCCAATTAAAGGTGCACGGTTAGCACTTATGACCGATGCGTCCGATAAAGCAATGGGAGCGGTTCTCCAGCAGAGTGTAAATGGTGGTTGGCAGCCGTTGGGATTTTTCTCCCGTAAGTTCAGCAACACGGAACAGAGGTATAGCACGTACGATCGCGAATTATTAGCTATGTACACTGCCGTGAAATATTTTAGGTACTTTTTGGAAGGTACACAATTTATGATTTACACGGACCACAAACCGCTGGTACACGCCTTTGCTCAGAAGTGGGAGAAACTTTCACCCAGGCAATCGAGGCAGCTTGATTTCATTAGTCAATTTACGACTGCAATTGAACATATCAAAGGTGAAAGCAACGTTGTGGCAGACATGTTGTCACGCATTGAGATCGTGAATGGCGAGGCATCAGTTGACTACGAGGCGCTCCGAGACGAGCAGTTAGAGTGTAGCGAGTTGCAGAACATATTAAAATCGAATTCTACTTCGTTGCGGTTAAATAAACACAAGTTGCAAAGCTCGGATGTAGAGATTATTTGCGACAGTTCTACGGGGCGACTTCGACCCTATGTGACCAAATCATTTCGAGAAGTAGTTTTCAACGCCTTACATGGACTAGCCCATCCGGGTGTAAAAAACACTATTAAGCTGATTGCAAGCAAGTTTGTGTGGAAGGGCATGAATTCTGACATTCGAACATTCGTAAAAAATTGTCAACAATGTCAGCGATGTAAAGTTTCACGTCATACACGAAGCGAACTTCAGACCTTCTCCGTGCCAGATAATCGCTTTGAGCATATTAACATTGATTTGGTGGGTCCGTTCCCACAATCATACGGCTATACTTATTGCCTCACCTGCATAGACCGGTACTCAAGATGGGTTGAAGCTATACCGCAACCAATATCTCAGCAGAAACGGTAGCTAAAGCCTTATTTAGCGGTTGGATAGGCAGGTTCGGGGTGCCTAAATATATAACTACGGACCAGGGGCGTCAGTTCGAGAGCGATTTGTTTAGAGAAATGACTAAACTCCTTGGAATAAAGCATTTGCGAACTACGGCATATCATCCACAAGCCAATGGCTTGGTTGAGCGTTGGCATAGAGTGTTTAAGGCAGCGCTGCGTTGTCACGCGGAAAATTCTGACTGGATAGATCAACTTCCGGTGGTTTTAATGGGCTTGAGATCAGCCTTCAAAGAGGATTTAGGGGCATCAACTGCAGAGCTGGTCTATGGCCAGACGATCAAGCTTCCAGGCGAATTTTTCTTCGAAGCTGATACACCACGAGTTAACGAGCACGAGTTTTTACAAAAATTACACATCTACTTTGAAAATTTTCGACCTATTGCAACGACAACGCATGGAAAGAAAGCAGTTTACGTTCCGAAAGATTTACGGTTTTGCAAATATGTGTTTCTGAGAGACGACACGATAAAGGCACCATTGAAGCCTCCGTACCAGGGGCCATTCGAGGTGCTGGAGCGCCATCCCAAAACGTTCAATATTCTCGTAAAGAGTAAAGCTGTGACGGTAAGCATCGACAGGTTGAAACCGGCATACGTACCAAATGAAGAGTTGTTGGCTATCGGGACAGCTTCGAGACCAAAGAAACATGTACGCTTTAGCGAAATGATCTTAGTCTATGAGGATTCCTCTAAGGAGGGGGTGGTGTAGCGGCAACACTGAAAGTCGATAATCGATAGTCAAGAACCTATACAAGAACAGTGTTAGCGCTAACTAAAAAGACATCATTCTGCATCAATATTTCGACAAAAGATACACGCTCAAATTCAATTTAGTTTAAGTTTTTCTTGTATCACTTTTATTCATTAATTTCAATAAATTAAAGTTACTGGCATAAAAGCCTACACATACATATGTACCCTACTAGACAGTTGAGCCTTTTATAAGTACTTATAAAAGCATTCTGATTAATGACGAATGCCCTTAATAATGTGTTCAATTTTGTTCAGGCCGTGTGAAGAATTTGAGCACTTCCCCTCATCGATGTGATATGATATCTCGTTTTTACTAATTGTATTGTATTCAATGAAATCATATATCTACTTTGCTCTAACAAAGCCTCAAACTATTCATTCAAATGCTTACAAATCACTTTGAAAAAATCAACCAAACTGCTCAATATTTACATCTTCAACACCTTAGAACTAAAATTCAATGTGCTGATAAATAACCTTACAAACTGTTCATTCCTTATGTTCAAAGTACTTATATATGGCCTCACAAACTATTCACAGCAAATGCTCAAACCCCTTATATTTTCTCTCCAAACTACTCACAATATCTCTCCAAAGTACTTATAAGAAGAAGATTAAAATTTTGGTTTTTTCATGACATTTATTTTGCATTTATGTATATACTATGTACATATATGAATTTATGAAAAAAACTATAAAACTGCATATTTTATAAAATATTTACATATTTATCTTATAAATAAGTACACATGTATACAGATTTTAAATATTTCACAAAAAAAACTTCTTGGCAGCTGAAACCACGGAATGGTGTCCATTGTGGCCGATTCCCTCAAAACACGTACCTAGATCCGACCAGGCAGTTTGAGAGGTTTGTTGGAGTGCTGTAGTATATGTATAGTATAATTCAATTAATACATATACATAATTATTTTCACGGCACACATTTTTTTTTTAAATTTGAAAATTTTTCTATTTGAATTTTTTTTTTCATTTTGACATTTAATTTTGCTAACATCTATCAAATTCTAAAAGTCAATCAAGTAGAAAACATGACATAAAATTATATGTACATCTATGTCCTTCTATCTTAAGCATTTTTAAAAGGAGATACCCAGCTAGAACACTATCTGTTATATAATGCATTAAACCACCCGTAGTACTACAAAAAGTATGCGTGAAGAATTCAGAAACTTTCCATCAGTTTGTACAAGCCGAGTGACAAATCCTCACATATACTTTACTATACGTGTGCACAAGCCTTCTCTTTTATTCGCAGTATGATTTGCCATAAGGTTTTCACATAGCTTTCTCTTTTCAATCTGCTATTAATATGGAATATATAACATGTTATATAACGGGAAACAATCACGTAAAGCTATGCGTTATCGCTATGGCATAAATAACATGTTATATAGCGAAACAAAATCCGGTACAACTATGCGTTATCGCTATGGCATAAATAACATGTTATATAGCGTAAAAAAATCCGGTACAACTATGCGTTATCGCTATGGCATAAATAACATGTTATATAGCGTAAGAAAATCCGGTACAACTATGCGTTATCGCTATGGCATAAATAACATATTATATAGCTGTTATACTTACCGCATATTCCCAATGCATATTTAATAAAATACAAAACAGTTAAATTAAAAAATCCGTAAAAAACTGAATTTTATTGAAAAACATTTTTTAATTTGGTATACATTTTCTTTTTATCTGTATACATAACAATTATCCATTATATTAAACTATTACGAGAAAAATAAATAAATGTACATAGGTGCATTAGTATAAAACAATATTAGGTATTTGTTTCCTTTGGCACTCAACTACTAATAAATTAGCTAAAAATATGATAGGGGTGTCAAAAGACGCGTTTTGACCTCAGTATCAATGATCCGAAGTCGAAATTTAATTTTTTTGTTCCAGTGAAAAGTTATTAGTGAAAAACCGAAAATTTACCCGGGTCAGATCCCCAATACGGGGCCCGATCCATGTTTTTTATGTGCAGAACACCTTTCCGAGTAGGCGGCCTTCGGCCGCGCTTCAAAAAATAACCCTGGGCTACGCCATTCCAGTGACGCAACTTTTAACTTCGATATGGGTAAGCCAAAAGATCTTTAAAAGTAACCGGATTTGATGTGAATCTAATGTTAAGAACTTGGTTAAACAAAATATTTGTTTTTCGCCTTTGGATTATTGATACCGAGTTAAAAACGCATCTCTTGATGCCTTTTCTGATATTTTTCGTTATTAGCAGGTGGTGCGGTCGTATAGAATAACCAAGTTTCGGGTATGAGTCGAAAAATGCAGATCCGTTTCTGTACTTATACATCTGCGTCTGCGAATTTAAAGGTCAAAAACTAACCAAATGATTAATTTAAAGTATCTATAGTATAATTTAATTTGTTCTTTATCGAACTCATGCAACAAAAGCAGACTTTTTATCGAAAATACTTATTTTTTATTGAAAATTTTATTAAAGTTCAGCAATCTAGAATATTTCTGCACCGAACAATTTTATAAATTTAAAAAGACCAATTACATATACTACTTTCCTGCCTGTGGATTATTTAACGAACTTTAAATGCATTTTTAGAAGCTGACGTATTGTGAAAAGGAGTACCACAAGTTTAAACTCATTGCATAACCGAATACATATTGTGTAAAGAAGTACCACGAGTTTCAACTCGTTACATAATCGAATACATATGGCAATGCTGCCAATGGGCAGTGGCACAAAATTCTTCTTTAAGTTGGCAATATAAGAAACAACAATGAGTGGGAACGCATACAATATACTAATTGACAACTATGTCAGCAATAATATATTCCCATCTCATTTTGGCATGCAGCGAGACTATAATTTTTGCTTTAATAGTGTTGGGTGACAGCAGAAGAATTTGCTTTTGTGTTTGTGAATGCGTTAGGCATTTTTTGCTGGGTAGTTCTGTCGATATTATCTCTTTCGTGCATTAGAAATTCCAAGAACAAAATTTATTTTGGAAATGTGAATGTGTTGGAAAATGAGGGGGGTTGAACAAATGAGCTACATTTTTTGCCCAAAGTACTCAGCATTGTCTGGTAGGGTATGTACTTATGTACATAAAGTGTTTCAAATATTTCGGATGGTGTAAACTATTTTTTTTAAGCTTCAGTGGAAATATGGCCAATTTTACTATAAATTGCAATTACCAAGCAGTGTACAAATGAGTGTAGAAATGTTTGAAACACTGCAAGTGTACATACATACATACATACATATGTAAGTGCAACAAAAATCGCCATCGCATAAAATGTTCTTCGGATAGTTTTAAGCATTTCATTTCATTGTATATTATTTTGTTTTAAAATTTAATCGTTTATTATTTACTTATATCAGAACACAATATAACACTGGATGTACTTAAATGTATAAGGAGCAGCCATTTGAGAGAAATTATACCCAAATCAATGATTGCAAATCGTATAGTTTTCGAACATAATTTGCACCGTTGGCAACAACAGATCGAACCACACAGTGGGTCAACATTGTCCTTGAATTCCAGTTTTTCCGACGCAATTGACGACTTAAATCAGGTGATCATCAAAAGCATATACTCAAAACTCTAATGTTTAACAAATATTCATTTTAATAGATTTCAATTTTAGACATTGTGAAATCTTGTACTAGTGGCGCAGCAATACTCAAGACATATGAAAATAATTCGAAACTAACAGAATCACAAAGAAAACATATATCGTCATTAATTTGTTCACACATTATTGGCAATAAAATTCCAGCTCAGCCTAAGTTACTGGAAAATATATCTAATAAAATAGTTGAGATTTTCCCCACAGAGACAAAGGTAATACATACGGACACTCACAAAAGTTAATATAACCCTTATATACTGCATCCTCGAAATTTTTCTTCTGAATTCAAAATTTTTGTGGTAGATATTGTATCCCACACCACGCTGCAACAACAAATTGTTTTTTGCGAAAACTATTGTGCAAAAAATATGGAGTATACTAAATTTTGTGAGTGACTGTAATTTTCAATAGAAATATGAGATAAAGCGAGGGAAAATACCAGTATATGTAGCTTGCTTCAGTATAATGTAAAACTCACTTGTATAGTTAGTATTTTTCCGTGTTCGTTGCAGGATACTTATTTCTTACATAGGAAGGGAAAAAAGCCGGGTGGTATCCTGTATTCCAAGTGCCATAACGCGCTTTATCGGCTGCGAAAAGAAAATTTAGTTCCGAAAGCAAATTCACAATTCGAGTTGGATAGTAATGACACTTTGGTTACAGCGGCATGCGAGGACAATAAAACTTGGCTATTATACAACATTGCACCTTTCGAAGAGGTCGTGCAAAAATGGAAACAATGTTACACAATAAGAATGAAATTTTTTAAATCTGCTGCGTCGACTGCAGATATATTATCGGAATGGCCAATTTTAAAACAAAGTTTTGGTTATTGTTTGGTATGTTCATATATCATTATTTCATTTACATTAAATAACAATTACATTAAATCAAATTTCATTCGCAGGTTGATATTGATTTCACCAACCTTTTCGAAGGGAGGCAAAATCTTCGGCTAGAGAATTGGGACCCATTTGTCGAGAAGGTTATTCCAGTGATGAAACAATCAATAAAAGACTTTTTCACCGTAGATGTTCTCCAAAAATTTGATTCAAATCATTTAAAGAAAGGTAAATTGGCCCATTCAATTTTACAACAATAATGTGCAAGGTTTAAGCCTCTGAATTTTTTTCACCCGATTCCCGAACTATATTTTACTAACTTTGGTGATTGATCGTACATATTTTAATCTTATGCTTATTTCTTTTGCTAGATGTTCGTGATTGTATAATATCCATTTGTCTACCAGCTCTTTTGAAACCAAATAATAGAAACGAGAAGAAAAAAACAACAATATCGAACTCGAGGGACTCTTTTCTTTGTTATGAAGCAAATCGGATGGAACTAAAGCAAAAAATTAACGCATTTACGAATGAATCCTATAGTCAGAATATTAAACTGCAGCCCTTGTTGTGTGCGGTCGGTGATGAAGTTCCTGATTTCAATGAATTTTTCGTTTATTTTGCTGGCGTATATTATAAGCTAGGTAATATTGTTAAGAGCATTGACATATGTTTCAAAATATTCCATGTGTTAGATTTGGAATATCCGAAAGATTGTAAACGGGTTTGGAATTTTATAGATCAGTACTTTTTTAATATTTCTGAAGTCAAAGATAGTTTGATATCTACATTAATTAACGATATAAAATGATTTGCTTCTTGTGTAAGAAAATTTTTTTAGTTTGCGACCATTTGTTTGTTCATTTAAAGTACTACCATCACAAAAAGCCAAGTGATAATTTTAAATGCGGATTTGTTAATTGTCATCAAAGTTTTACGGACTTTAGGTCCTTTCGCAGACACATGCGCAACATCAATCACAAATTTGAGAGCGATGAAACGTTTCAAAATAATCTTTCCCAAGGTACCCAGTTTCAACCCACTGTTTGCTCTTCTTTAAGTAAGAAACAAAAGTTAAGTCCCGAAACAGAAAAAAATATCATCTCGCACGATTTTGATTCAAAACAGCTATATGAAAACTCTATTAAATTTACGATGAAAAAATATGCTACAAATTTTTATCCTCGAAATGAAGTACGTAATCTACAAAATGATATTCAAAAAATGTTAACTGAGCCGATTTGTAGACAATTAGAAATTGTTTGTTCGAACTTAGGACCCACAGAAAACTATGTTAAGCAAAGTATTAAGAAAATTAAAAACTTTTGTGAAAATCCATTCGATCATGCCCGTATGACACTACGTAATTTTCTTGTATTTTTCCTGTATTTTTTCTGTATTTTGTGCAAGAGAAACGGCCTTATACAATTTTAATATAAGTGAAAACGGGTGAGCTATGTTAAAAAAACTAACGAAATACAACCAAAATACAATCTAGGCTGTTAAAAACAAAAGAAAAATTTTGTATTTCGATAGCTTTGTGGAGACTCGCAAGTCAAATCTCATTTGACTCGTAAGAAGCACAACACTGGTCGATCGCAGCGTTATCGATAATATGTACAAGGATTCGATACTCATGACAGATGTCTTGCAATCTCGAACAATGACTTTTTTCTTTCTATTTTCTTCTTGATCTTTTTACCGATAGCACGTGTAAGCAACATTGTATTCATTCAGTAGTTTGTAATTAAATATAGAATTAAAGCAAAAACGTATACTTTAATTTCTTGGAAACGACTACCCAACAATTGGTGACCCCGACGGCAAATATTTTGAGCACAAACATACGCAATGCCGACCGATGAAGAAAATGCACGTGCGGCACAAGCACCTGCCGCAATTATTAATAAAGTTTCGGTGAAGGTCCCACCGTTCTGGCCGGAGCACCCAGAAATTTGGTTTGCGCAAGTCGAAGCGCAATTCAGCGTATCTGGGGTGTCCACTGATATTTCTAAATTCAATACCGTAGTTGCCGCTATAGAATCGAATGTTCTAGCACAAATTTCTGACGCAATTTTAAGCCCACCTGACAGTGGCAAATATCCTAACCTCAAAGCCCGTATTATTGAACGCTATTGCGAGAGCGAACAAAAGAAAACGCAAAAGCTTCTTTCGGAAATAGATTTAGGAGACAAGCGACCATCGCAACTTTATAATGAATTAAGCAGCCTTGCTAAAGACAAAGTTAGTAAGGAACTTCTGAAGTCACTTTGGCTCCAGCGGTTGCCGGCACAGGCTAGGGCCATTTTACAAGCATCAGATGCGAAACTGCCAGAACTTGCAAAACTGGCCGATAAAATTCTAGAAGTAGGCGATTTTCAACAAATGGCAGTTGTAGGCGTGAATAATACCGTAAATGCAACAGGTACAGAAATAGGTAAACGAATCGAACGTCTTGAAATGAAATTTGAGAAGTTAATGCAAAAGGGCAATCATCGCAGCCGCTCACGTTCAATCTCGTCAAAACGTCATAGCCGCGCAGATACTCCGAAACGCAAAAACGAGGAATACTGCTGGTATCATCAAGTGTATGGCGACAATGCGCGTAAGTGCCGAGCACCGTGCACATACGAGAAATCAAACCCAAAAAACTAATACAAGTTTCGGATCAGGCGGGCAGATCTGAAAACTGTCAAAGAATTGCCCGCATACTAGTTAACGACGCAAATACAAAAACTCAATTTTTAATCGACACCGGCGCTGATGTGTCTGTGTTGCCGGCACGCAATGCTAAGTCCTTCAAAAACGTAAAGTTAACGAACCTCTACGCAGCAAACGGATCACCTATAAAAACATATGGTGAAAAACGACTACGACTATCTCTTGGCTTGAGGCGCGACTTTTTATGGACGTTCATCTTAGCGGATGTCAACTCTCCCATAATAGGCTCCGATTTTTTAAAGTACTACGACCTTCTGGTAGATAGCAAAAGGGGTATGCTCCTAGATAGACAAACGCTTTTAGAAACAAAAGGTACTCCCACACAGTCAAACGTAGCACAGATCTTCGTTTACGATGTCCACGGCAAGTACGCTAAATTACTGCGCGAGTATCAAGACATTGCCACGATCAATGTAAACAAGAAGCCTGTGAATTCAGATGTGACACACCACATCACAACGACAGGCGCGCCTGTGTTTGCAAGGCCGCGAAGGCTAGCGCCAGATAAGCTGCGGGAAACTAGAAAAGAGTTCGAATACCTACTACAAAAGGGCATATGCCGACCGTCCAAGAGCAACTGGGCGAGCCCCTTACACCTCGTTCGAAAGCAAGACGGGACATATAGACCCTGCGGGGATTATCGGGCCCTGAACGCTAGCACGGTACCCGATAGGTATCCAATTCCATATCTACACGACGTCACGAGTATTTTGCATAGTAAAAAGATTTTTTCCGCAATCGATCTTCAGAAGGCCTATCACCAAATACCCATAGAGTCATGTGACATACCAAAAACGGCCATAGCCACACCATTTGGGTTATTTGAATTTGGTTTTATGACGTTCGGTCTGAGGAACGCTGCTCAGACTTTCCAGCGACATATTCACCAGGTTCTTAAGGGACTCGACTTCACATTCGCGTATATTGATGATATTTTGGTGGCTTCGGAGTCTGAAGAGGAACACGAAAAGCACCTACGAATAGTTTTCGAACGCCTACGTCAAAGTAACCTGGCGATCGCACTCGGCAAATGTAAGTTCGGGTTGAGAGAGCTTAAGTTTTTAGGCCACACGATAAATGCAGATGGGATAAGACCGCCTGATGATAAGGTCGAAGCCATACGTAATTTTAAATTGCCAACCGTTGCCAAGGAGTTAAAGAAATTCCTAGGCATGATCAATTTTTATCGATCCTTTATACCACACGCAACAAAGAATCAAGATATCCTGCAGCGCCTCATTGTCGGAAATCGAAAAAACGACAACACCATTATTAATTGGTCATCCGAAGCCAAAATAGCCTTCAACGCGTGTAAAGATGACTTGGCGAATGCAACATTGATTAGCTATATGGCACCGAACTCCCAACTAACCTTGACGGTCGATGCCTCAGACGACGCAGTAGGAGCGGTGCTGCACCAAATCGTGGATGGTAAAGCTAAACCTCTAGCCTTCTACTCGAAAAACCTGACGACGGCACAGAAGAAGTACAGCGCGTACGACCGGGAGCTCACTGCGGCGTATCAAGGCGTACTACATTTCAAGTATGCTCTCGAAGGAAGGGAATTTATATTGTTCACCGACCATAAGCCCCTCATTTTCGCGTTCCGACAAAGCAGCGAGAAGGCGCCACCACGAAGAGCACGGCAACTTGACACCATCGGGCAATTCACTACAGATATTCGTCACTTACCTGGACGTGACAACAATATTGCTGACTTGCTCTCCAGAATAAGCACTATAGAAAACAACGCCATTGACTTTGATGCTATGGCGGTAGAGCAAGAGAACGACCCACAACTGCAAGAACTTCTTAATTCAGGTGAGAATAATTCAGTTTCGTTAAAAAAAATACCAATTCCATGCGCGAAAAGAAAAATTTTCTGCGACGTATCCAAAGATAAAGTGCGGCCGTATGTACCGAACAGCTTTCGGGTCAAAGTGGTCCATAAGCTACACAATTTGACACACCCCGGGATAAAAACAACACAGAGGTTAGTAGCGGAGCGATTCCTTTGGCCGCGAATGCTCGCCGATATCGCTAAAATTGTTCGCGGATGTATTCAGTGTCAGAGAGCGAAAATACAACGACACACGAAGGCACCCCTGGGAAGCTACGCTGATACTGATGATAGATTCCAGCACATTAATATTGACCTCATCGGACCGCTACCAACCTCCAACGGTTTCCGCTACTGTCTTACGTGTATAGATAGGTTTTCGAGGTGGCCGGTGGCAATACCTCTAGCTGACATAACAGCAGAAACAGTAGCTAATGCGCTTATCAGCGGTTGGGTTTCAGCGTACGGCATACCACAGAAAATTTCGACCGGTTTAGGGCGACAGTTTGAATCAGAGCTATTCAGATCATTAACTAGAATGCTAGGCGTACAACATTTTCGTACCACACCGTACCACCCCCAATCGAATGGGCTTATTGAACGCTGGCATCGCACACTTAAATCTGCTATTAAGTGCTGCCCTACGAAGCAGTGGAACCTTGCGTTACCTCTCATTCTACTCGGAATGCGTACGGCGGTCAAGACAGACATCGGCGCGAGTCCAGCCGAAATGCTTTATGGCACGCCATTACGGATACCAGGCGAGTTCCTACAAGAGCGAAACAATCAGCTTAGCGAATCAGAATTCATGGAAATTTTACGAAAAGCAATGAAGGACCTGCCTACAACAAGGCCACGTAGACACGGAGAAGTTTCGCCCTACATACAACCGGCACTAAAAGACTGTAAATACGTTTTCGTACGAATTGATCGAGTGCGCGAACCGTTGGAGCCAAACTACGAAGGACCTTACGAGGTTATATCGAGAAACGAAAAATATTTTGTGATACGAATCCGCCAACGAGAAGCGAAAATCTCTATTGATCGCCTAAAAGCGGCATACATTTTTAGCAACAGCGATATAGAGACCACGACGCCCACAGTAGAAGGCAAACAGTTTGAAGGTGCCAGAAAGAGCTACGATAATTGTGAGTCCACAACGACCGCAGCCTCACAAGGCGAAACTAACTACGCTAACAACAACAATAACGGCAACGGCAACACCAATCCTGAGGCAGTAAAATATACGTCATCAGGACGACAGGTCCGAATCCCTCTTCGTTATCGTTAGTCAAATAACTAGCCGGGGGGTATTGTGGAGACTCGCAAGTCCAAGAACAAATCTCATTTGACTCGTAAGAAGCACAACACTGGTCGATCGCAGCGTTATCGATAATATGTACAAGGATTCGATACTCATGACAGATGTCTTGCAATCTCGAACAATGACTTTTTTCTTTCTATTTTCTTCTTGATCTTTTTACCGATAGCACGTGTAAGCAACATTGTATTCATTCAGTAATTTGTAATTAAATATAGAATTAAAGCAAAAACGTATACTTTAATTTCTTGGAAACGACTACCCAACAATTTTTTTTGACAGTTAGCTGTTTTTTGTTACCCAATAAGCAAAATAAACTTTCTTTAGCAAGCTTTTCGTTTGGAAAAGGTTTATTATATTCATTGTAACACGTTTGGAAAAAATTGTCGACTCAATGAAAGTGACCAATTTTTAAATACTTGGAATTGAGTCTTGGAAAAAATTTTTTAATAAACGTTATATTCAACGTACAGTAAGGGTTTGTTGAAAACTGATTGATAGGAACGGGCCAATAGCCTAACGAATATGTTGTGGGATTTTGTTCCGAAGGTTGCTGGTTCGAGTCCCGACAATTTCCTCAGCTTTTTTTAAATGAATTATTATAATTATTTTAAAATGATCTTTTATGATAAATTTTCATTTGGTGCGAGAGGAGATAAAGAACTAATTTGTGGTGTGGTGCTTGCAATTTTTTATACAATCTGCATCTGCAAAGCAAACCGTGTGCATTTTTTCTGAGAAACCTTGCATGGCACCCGGTTTGAAAAATCTTTTAAAATCACATTTCATGTTGCCTGTAGCGGTGTTCGAACCTAGGTCCTTCTGTGTGGTAGGCCAGCTGCACTACCGTCACACCAAGATGCCCATATAACAAAATCCATATACATATGTACATATGTAAATGAATCATGTAAATTTTAAAACATTATATTTGAAAACTGACAAATTCCCTCGCTGAGAGTTCACCTCAAGTTACTTCTCCAAGGAAAAACATATCCAAACGATTGTAAAATTTCGTGTGTAAAGCATTGACTTTAAAGTTAGGAAAATATTGTTTTATAAATTAGCTTACTTCCTTGTTTATTGGGTAGTTTTTCTGACAAATATTTTTGTTTTGAAAATAATATACATATGTACATACATATATGTTTCTTTACAAAAAGAAATGTATTTGGAAATTTTAAATATTGCAACCAATTGCTTGCTAAATGCTTCTGCTTCACAAACTATGAACTCTATTTATAAGGTGATAAACATATGCATCTTGCCATTGAAGCTCCTTTAGTCTTTTTAGATGTTAACATGAAAAATATCAAAATCAAATTTTCAAATTAATATTTTGTTTGTTTATTTTTGAATTTGATTTTTGTTCAGCTTTCAACTAAACGTCAACCCAATTGAAATTACAGGCACTGTTTGTCCCTCTTCAACAAATGCGAAATTGTTTTTGTAATCTGATTTTCGATAAGTTTTCGTCAGTATTTCAAGCATTAAATACACGAAAAATACAAGAAAAATACGTAGTGTCATATGGGCATCAAATAGCTACTGAATATAAGTTTATAAAGAAAATAAGTTCCCTCAACTTATTTGAAACCCCGAAAGTTTTTGAAATTGACATGTCAATAACATATAATTTGTCCAAAAATTTTAAATGTCTAAATGAGTCATCATCAAATGGTGTCTTATTTCCTATAAAATTTCAGATGAAAAAATTTTTTGAATTATGAAACGTTTTAGAAAAATTTGATGAAGAAATGGCAAAATTGTTGCGATCAAACTCGTTGAAAAACTTTGTTAATGGAAAACTTTGGAAAAACAAATCACGTGATTCCGAGAAAGACTATATACCATTTTTTTTGTACTTTGATGATATTGAGCTTAACAATGCTTTAGGAACACACACATCCCCAATATTAGCAGTTTATTATTCTTTTCCAACCGCCCCCACTTCCTTAAAACATAAGTTAGATTCCATTTTCCCTGCTGCACTTTTTAAATCTGAAGACATAAAAACATATGGAAATGGGAAATGTTTGTATAAATTAATTGAAATATGCAATGACCTAGAAGAAAACGGATTAGATTTAAACATAAATAATTCCATTCGAACAGTTTACTTATCTTTGGCATTAGTTCTAGGAGATAATTTAGCTTTGAACAATGTTTTGGGATTTTCTCGTTCATAATCCGCAAATTTTTTTTGCAGATTTTATAAGGAAAACAAAATTGAAACAAGAACCCAATATGAGGAAAATCCTTTTTTAATACGTACGAAAAGTAATTACGACGAGGACGTTATCCTGTCAGATGTCAAACAAACAGGAATTAGCGAAAACTCAATTTTTAATAATGTCAAAAGATTTAACGTAGTTAGTAATTATTCAGTAGATATCCTTCATGATATATTTGAGGGAATATTGCAATATGACATGAGTCATATACTTATGTACTTTTTAAAAAAAAAATATTTTTCTTTAGATATTTTTAATATTAGGAAACAAAACTTTCAGTACGACAAATCTGAATATGGAAATTCATCTCCTCCAATTTTGCTACGACATTTGAAAAATTTCAATATAAAAATGTCAGGCAGGGAAATTCTAACTTTTTCACACTTTTTCCCGCTTCTAATTGGAGACAAAGTTCCTGAAAATGACGATGTGTGGCTTTTCTTGCTAAATTTGCTGGAGCTATTAAATATAATTTTATTACCAGAATGTAGCACACTAAATTTATTATCTATAAAAGAAATGGTTTGTAGTCACAACCAAAAATATCTGCAGCTTTTTAATGATACATTAAAGCCGAAACACCATTTTCTTTTACACTACTGCAGAGTCATTGAAGAATCAGGACCCTTGAAAAACTTATGGACATTTCTATATGAATCAAAGCATAGGCAGCTCAAATCTTATGCCAAAAATATATCTTCTCGCAAGAATATTATTTTGTCTTTGGGTTATAAATTATCTCTTAATTTTGCTAATTTTATTTCTAACTTCAAAGAAGACATATATATTTTCAGCAATAAACAATTTTCTGCCCCATTATCTAAGCACTTATCTTTTTTTTAAATGTTTTATGCATCACAAGATATTGAAAAATTTATATGCTATGATTATTGTAAGATATATGGTACTCTTTTTCAACCAAATATGTTTGTATGTTGTTTTGACCCTATTATTCATGTTTATAGAATCAAAGAAATTTTTAAGTTTGAAGATGAGGTTTACACGCTTTTACATGAAATATCTGTAATAAAATATGATAGACATTTATTGTCATATATGTTGGGGGAAGAGCTGCAAAATCATAAAAAAGTTTGTCTTAAAGATATATTGTATCCGCCAATAAATGCACATATATTAAACAAAAAAATTTATGTTAAACTCAAGTATTACTTTTAAATATTTTTCTTTAAAACTTGTAATGTGAATATGTAATTTAAACCTAAATATTTTTTATAAATGGGTCAATTTCAAAAAAAACGTACACAACGAGTTTTTTTGCTTATTTTTAAAGTTTTTCCAATTCGCCTGTAAGAGTGGCCAATTTATGTAGAAATTGATGAAGAATCCGGTGGGACCTTTAGGCTCTCAAAAAAATCAATATTTTTGGTTTTTTTTTAGGTTTTCTATGATTTCTATCTTGAGCGTCACACACCAAATATGTATAAAAAATCGCTAAAATGCAAAAATATTTGAGATTCAAGTTTACTATGTTGTTCTTTTGTTTTTCAAGATTCACTTCTGCCAAAATCACCTTTTCGATTATAAACACAAAATCACGATTCACCTTGATTTATTTTTTTTTTTTTAAGTGACTAGTTATTTACAAATTTTAAGATGAAAATATGTAAATTATTGTTAAAAAGAGACTTGAACTAAGGGGTTACTTGCAAACTAATAGGCTTGTAACAATGTATTTTAAAAAAACTGCATTTATAAGCGTTTTAAGGAAAAAAACTGAGTGTGACGCTCAAGATATTTTGTGACGATCAAGATGAAAATATGTAAATTTTTGTTAAAAAAAGATTTGAACTAAGGGGTTACTTGCAAAGTAATAGTCTTGTAACAATGCATTTAAAAAACTGCAAATATAAGCGTTTTAAGGAAAAAAAACTAAGTGTGACGCTTAAGATATTTTGTGACGATCAAGAGATTTTGTTGCACGTAAACAAGACATAATGCCAAATTTAAAGTGTAACGAAAAAAAGTTTATTTTTTACAAAAAGTAAATAAAAGAAAACAAAAATTCTTCAAAAAACAAACATTTTCATACGAAACTAAACATATACATATTCTTTGATGTCTTTAACAAAATTTTAAAAAAGGAAGTAATTCTTGAAGAAACTTATACACATACGCGCTTTATCGAGCTTTATTTTCTCGCGATATTTCCGTGCTCTTTCAGCCGCCGTTAATTTTGTTGTTTTACTCTTGAAAATTAAAAAATAAAATCAAAATTAAGCATTTTAAGCTATGAAGCAATATGTATGAAAAGTGATGCTCATGAAATGTTTGCCTATTTTTGTTTTTTCCGTAGGCAATTTATTTCCCAAATTCACAAATTATAAAAAAATGAGTTGAGACCATGTAAACTTTAATTTTTTACATTTAATACATTCACTTTTAAAAAAATTAGCGTGACGCTCAAGAATTTTTATCGCGCCCTTACCATGGTGTTCACATAAACTACGCAAATCCACTTTTTTTAATAGTTTTTGTTTTCGCTTTTTCACTATTGTAATAATTAAAGTTTGTACTTTTATTACGTTATTTACTTTATTTAAATGAAAATTTAAAACTGCTAATATTTCTTGATTTATAAAAAAAGTGACGCTCAATGCAAATTGTGGGGACAACTGTTCTTTGCAACGCCAAATTCGCACTAATTAATTTTTGACAACTATATCAAATCAAAACAAAAGAAAGATACCCAATAATTCGAAAACTGTTATTAAATGTTGCCCAGTAACTTTTTTCTTGATTTTATTTTATTTTGTTTACTAAAAATTCTAACGGGGGACACATGCTTTTGTATGAAAGGAGTCAGAGGGAGAAACAAAACACCATACTGAATAAACAAAAAAACAAATATACAAATTTGAGAATTATGTTTTTTTGTTACATATTCCTCGGTGATCACTGTCCCATTTTTGTTTTTTTTTTTTTAATTTGTTTTTTACCTAAAATAGTAGTGTAAAGTGCGGGGACACAAAAATTGCGTTTTTTTTGAAATTGACCCAAATAAGAGACGTGAATTAATAAAAATTAAAAAAACCACATTAACGTGTATTTTATTAAATAAGGAATAAAATCTGCAAGTAAGTATAATATAGACTCGAAATTTGTACTTAAATTAAGTAATAACTTCACCTTCTATTAAGGAAGGCATATACTTAAACTAGTAAAAAAATTAAGTACCATATTTACTTGAATCAAAGAAAGTAGATACCTAAACTAGTAAAAAAATTAAGTACCACATTTACTTGAATCAAAGAAAGTATATACCTGAACTACTAAAAAAATTAAGTACCACACTTACTTCAATTTTGTCCTTAAATTTGTATGGGCGTTCCTACTTTTTAGGAAATCACTTTGTTGAGTGTATCTAAAGGTTCAATCCGTTAAGAGACCTATACCACATTCCAATATTTGATTCTACCCGTGAATCATCGAATATTGAGTGTCTAGCGATTGTGCTGAGCCAACAACTTTTACCCAAGTAGAATTAAACGATCTAATAAGGGATCTTGAATTATCTAAGGAATCTGCAGAGTTAGCTTCTAGATTAAAAGAAAAAAAACTTGTTGGCTACAGGTACAAAAGTGGCTCTCTACCGTACAAGAGAGCAAGACTTGCTGCCATTTTTTAAGTTGGAAAATGGTATAGTTTTTTGTTCAGATGTACAAGGCCTGACCGAAATGAATGGCGTCTCTTCATAGACAGCTCTAAACGAAACCTTAAGTGTGTTCTTTTACACAATGGCAACCAATATGGTTCAATTCCCATTGCTCATTCAAAAAAAATCAAAGAAAGAATATCAAAATATTGCACTTGTTTTAGACAAAATCGAGTATAACGAACATATTTGGAGTACTTGTGTAGATCTAAATATGGTTAACTTTTTGTAAGGACAACAAAGTGGATACAGCAAATACCCATGTTTTTATTGCCTGTGGGATAGTCGTGCCAAGCACCAACACTGGACAGAAAGGGAATGGCCTGTACGTGAGTTTTTGTAAATGGGTAAGCAGAATGTGATAAACCCACCTTTAGTTACAAGAGATGAAATTATATTGCCACCCTTGCACAATAAACTGGGTCTAATGAAAGAATTTGTGCAGGCGTTAGATAAAAATGGACAATGTTTTCTTTACATAACGAGAAAATTTCCTAGTCTAAGCGTAGAAAATATAAAAGCGGGCATTTTTGATGGCCCACAGATAAGATAGTTGATAAAAGATACTAATTTTTCAAATTCAATGACCAGTTTGGAATTGCTTGCGTGGAACTCGTTTGTTGAAGTTACTAAGAACTTTCTGGGAAATCACAAGTCAAGTAACTACTCTGATATTGTTAACAACATGCTAGAGAATTACAAAAACTTAGGATGTAACATGTCCATCAAAGTTCATTATCATTGGATATTTCGAGAATTGGTAAAGTTACTTCTATTAAAGATGCGACAACAACAAAAAAGTGAAAATTTCAGCAGACAGTGTTGCAAAAATAATACCAGCATACGATGGCAGAACTATTCCAGTGCTACAATGGCTCAACAACTTCGAAAGCCGTTCGGAGGCATATGGGCCAAATGAAAAACTAAAATATTTTTAAACGCGGGAAAACAGCCCATTTGTTTTACGAATCAGTTTGCTTCAATAATTATACAAATTTGCGTGAACAACTAATAAATGATTTTCATAAGGACTATACAAGTACGGTATTGCATAAAGAACTAAGAGAAAGGAAAAAACGTAGTGACGATGATTTTCATAAGTACATATGTGTTAAACCTTTTTGGTCGACTTCCTAAATAGATTCAAGGTTGTCTTAGATAAAAACGGGTATAAATTCAGTAACCTTACTGATGAAATCGTATTCAGTAACCTTACTCATGAAATCGTTGAAAACGAACTGAAATTGTATAATATAACTGAGCATGAGCACGATCTCGTAGTATCAGTGTTTTGAAGATACAATCGCCGAAGTTATTAAACTTTATAAACCAATAAAAGCGGGCCGTGAGTGCCCTATCGTGATAATGTTAGACCTTTTCGTTAATTTCCAAGTAGGCTTCCGCTAGAGGAGCAAGAGGGGTGAGAAATCAAGTTGATCAGTGGTTTGAACAAGGTATTGTTAGGCACTTCACCGCGGAATTTGCGTGTAGAGTGGTAGTGGTGAAAAAGATATTGCGTTTGTATTGATTTTAGAATTTACTGCCAATTATTGATGATGAGTTGGAAAAATTACAAAACGCTAAATATTTTTGTGTAATTGATTTGGAAAATGGGGTTTTCAATGTCCCAATTAAAGAAACTGCAAAAAAATATACCGTTTTTGTTCCAAAAGAAGGCATAGTGGGGCAAAAGAGGGACAGTGCGACCTGGTAGTGAAAAAACGATGGATGAACAGCAGCTCCCAACACCCAAGAACGTAAAAGATGTGCAGTCGTTTCTGGGCTTCAACGGTTTTTTTTTAAATGTTCGTAAGATTCCATAATAGCACGCCCACTTACCGATTTGTTAAAAAAAGATAGTACGTTTAAAATAAACCAAATTGAATTGGTGGCATTTAATAAACTCAAAAAAACGCTAGCAGAAGAACTAGTGCTTAAATTGTAAGATGATAGAGCTAGAACAAAGTTGCATACTGCAAGTTTTTCAGGGTGAACTACATCCCATTTACTTATGGAGCAACAGCTCAAGAGTCCAGGCTACATCGCTATGTGTTAGAAGTTAAAGCAGTTCATCTCGCAACGCAAAAGTTCCATCACTACTTACTTGGAGTACAGTTTACGTTAATTACAGATTGTGCCGCCTTTAAAAGCACAACGTCGAAAAATTATATACCGATAGAAGTTGCACAATGGGTCATACATTTTCAAGACCTCAATTTTAAAGTTGAGAATTATATAGCAACAAGAATGGGGCATGTCGACAGCCTTAGTAGAAATCCAGTTGAAAACTTATTCGTTATAGCATCAGATGTTACCACTCGTATAATAACAGCCCAACAAGAAGATAAGCACTTAATAGCAGTGCGTAAAATACTAAAAACTAAGCAATACCAGAACTGCACAATAAAAGTAGATTTATTTTTTAAAGCAGTAGATGGAAACGATCTATTAGTGGTCCGTCGTTTCGCTGAGCAAAAAACAATGCACGCGATACAGCAAAATATTTTATACCAGGTTTACAAAATAAAGTGAAACGTTGCATAGTTGTAAAATGCATAATACACAATCAAAAACTTGGTACAAAAGAAGGCTTACTAAATTGCATTGACAAAGGTGATCAACCGCTCGAAACGCTGCATGTTGACCAAATTGGGCCAATGGATGCCACAGCAAAGCAATGCAAATACATCTTTATACTGGTGGATGCATTTTGTAAATTTACGTACCTCTTTCCGACGAATGCCGAATGGTCAATCATATTTGGCAATCCAACCAGCGATAAAGTTTTGGCCAACGATTTTTGTAAAACAAATCGCATCAACCATGTTGCTATCACCACAGGTGTCGCAAGTGGGGATGGCCAGGTTGAACGCGTCATCCGATCTGTTCTGCAAGTGTTGTCAAAATTATCAACTGACGAACCTGCAAAATGGTACAAATACGTCGGACTGGAGCAGAAAGTAATTAATTCTCATGTGCACACATCCACAAACGTTAACCATTCGATATCATGTTCGGAGTAAAGATGAGAGGAAATATCACTAACAATGTGCTTGAACGACAATATTCACGCCGTAATGTAAAGTACCAAATTTGTAAGCCCCAAGCACATTATAAGGGAAACTACGATAAGCAACGAAAGAAAAAAATTTTAAAAAGAGAAAATTGTAAAGGTCCGTTGGAAACATCAACATCTGTCGACAACATGAAATTCTGGCGCTATGTTTGTAACGCTGAAGAGTTGCAGTCATCTGGGTCAGATGACGATGAACAGGACGGCAGAATGTAAACAGTGGTCCTCAGCTATTACCCGTCGCCAAACACAGTAGTCAACAACAACCACTTAATAGTTCCACGTTTGTTGTTATAAGCATACCATTTCCAGTCGTCTCTTACTCTCTCCAAGGGTTGATTACCGGCCGTGGGTAATCGAAGACAAGTTGTAAACATCCGTTGGACCGTGTTAAATAAAATTACATTAAGTTGCATATACCTTTTTAAATTAATCATTTTCAATTAAACTGTTTTGCTAACTTTGTGAAATCAAACTACTTATTAAAGTTGTGAAACCAAACAACGAAATTAAATTATAATTAAAGAGTGATTATTACATCACCATAAAACTATATTTACCATTTTATAACATTTGAAATAAATTTTTTTTTAAACAGTCATAGCATTTAACCTTAAACTTACTTACAGTGACGCAAGTTTGTGCGATTTTTTTTTCTAACATTTAGTCATCCTCTTCTTTGATATGTTTGTCAAAGTTTACAGTTTTGGCATTTTTATTAGGGTTCCTCACGTGACCCACGTCGTGCTATATTTTTCACTTGATGAATGCCGTCAGATGCGAGCATTGCAAGTTTTTAAAACATACTATTTTCGGAAACATTAAGGGAAAGTGTCGCCATATTGCATTTACAAAACAGGTTCAAAGGAACTGGGTATTTTCAGTTTGTAGTTAAACAAGGCCACAATGTTTATTTCAAAAGTCCATAAATATTTGTTACAAACCTGTGTATTGTTATTTTATTCATAAATTGATATATAATAAATACATAACATCATTACGATTACACCTTCGGATCGACAATTTTGGCAGGTGGCCAGTTCCATTGTTTTTGTGGTGGTGGTTTAACTAAAGCTTCCCACGGCTTCCAGCTCAACACTTTTCGAGCCAATATGAGCTCATTTTCTGCTTGTACTATGAGTTCCTCCACTTGGCCGCACGCGATCTCTTTTTCTAAAGCATTAACATCTTTGTTCTAAAAAGAAAAGCGAAATGTGTTAAGTATATGTTATTTAAGTGACAATTCCAAATGGAATAAACCAATTGATCCCTATAACTAATTACATATATATATTAATAAAAAAAAATGTTACGAACATGCATACGTATATTATTATCTGCGCAAAAGAGATATATCCAGAGGCAATGCGCTATGGCACTTGCTCAGCGACGACTAAATCATTCACTGTAGAAACAACTTAAAATATCTCTAGGAGTTGAGCCCAATCGATTAAATTATGAAACGCCGACTGCTCGCTTACTCTAGACCCAAGATTTTACAAAAAAAGGGGTTAAGACTTAGTGCAAGGTTATAATCTATATTGTCTTATAAATAAAAAATTTTTTATTAGTGGAATATTTATTTTATTAGGGGAATAACAGCATATTTCCTGTGTACATATAAGAAGGAATCAGCAGTGTCATCTAGCCGGGGTTAGAAACTATACAAAAGTCCTAAGTGTCAACCCTAAATTGGAAGCCTATGTTATATGTCCCTAAAGCATCCTTTTATTTCTAATAATGTTCCGTTTAAACTGCTTGACTATGTTGATAGACAACGAAGAAGCAGCAATTCCACCTAAGAGTACCGGTTTGCTGCTGGGTAGTGGACTAAGGAATTGAAATACTCAGGGCGAACCAAAACTAGTAACTCCAACGACGGTTGAAAGAGCATTCCCACAACAGCCGGTTCTACGTACCGGAATGACCCGGGTTTTACCCGGCCAATGGCTGTTATTTCAGTGTAACCCTGTCCAATTTGTCCAGTCCCACTCCTAAATTGTCATCCCCGGAGCAATCCCTTGCAGCAGGGTTGCTCAGTGTAACCCTGTCCAATTTGTCCAGTCCCACTCCTAAATTGTCATCCTCGGAGCAATCCCTTGCAGCAGGGTTGCTCCAATGTCTCTTGTTACGGGCTCGTATCGAATCCAACCCCGGACCAAGAGACTGGATTTGCTGCGTCTGCTGGAAGAAAATATATGTCAAACGTTCACATTCCGGTCAATGCAGTAAATGCAAGAGATGGTTGCATAGATCTGGATGCTCAGGGCTTAACCCTGCCATCCCCAGAACCGCAAGTGCGTCCGGCGGTTCTCGTCGCTCCGGCGTACACACACCGCACTTACCATCACCAAATGGCCACAACGGTGACCCGGTCTCCACGACCAGCAGCCTTGCTGCTCCCGCCTCACCTCAGTCCCCACTCTCGTCCCCCCCTATTTCCAGCATGCACGTAGGTCAGGAACATAACCTCCTCGTACCTTTCACCACGTGCACTGTTTGTCGGCAAAGATTATATACGCCTGCGGCATCGGTTAAGTGCAATAACTGCCTTGGCCTGTGCCACATCCATATGTGCTCTGGGCTTGCAAACAGGAACCTTTGGACGGATACATTTATTGCCCCTTGCTGCAGAACTCAGCCGCCCTCCACGCCACACAACATCGGCCAAGGTACGCTGAACCCTAGACTGCGACATATCTTGGGACTAAGCCTACCTCCATCTAGGCAACCACATCCGTCCCTTACCCCCAGCATGCCTTCACCTTCCCTCCCGACACACTTCAAAATCCTACAGCTGAACTGCAACGGATTAACTGGAAAGATCGCAGAGATAACAGACTTTATGAAGTCGAACAACATTAAACTGGCCGCCATTCAGGAGACCAAACTGAACGCTAACTCGGACTTACGTACTCGCGATGGGTACAATGTGCATAGGAAAGACCGTCCCAGCGGTCATGGGGGCGGACTTGCATTCATCACACACCATACTGTACAGTATAACCTATTTGCCCCGGACATTGACCCCAGGGACTCTACCCTTGAATGCCGGGCATAGCAGTCCGGACAGGCGACGTCGACCTGCGAGTGATAAATATATACATCCCCCCTGTTACGTGATGTCCCGGTGATTATCGCCCTGATATTAGTGCGTTGCTAAGGGGCGATAACTGCCTCATCCTAGGTGATTTCAACGCACATCACGATCTCTGGCACTTCAACTTGCCAGCAGATAGCAGAGGGCACGCACTCGCACAGCAAATGGACAACTCGGCAATCTGTACACTGAATGGAGATGCCCCCACTAGGGTGGCAGGTTACTGCCACAGCTCGCCAGACATCACCTCTCTGAAGTTGGCAAGACAACTTTTACGTAGGAAAAAAATATATATTGGATAATTTGCCGTAAATTAGCCGTAAATTATCCGTGGAACAAAAAAATTTGCCGCGACCATATTTTGGAAAATATCGTGTGGCACGCTAACTTCATGTGAAGTTAGCGTGCCACCTTGAAAGTCCACCTTAGACACCAGCTAGGAAAAAAATGCTTGCACCTGAATTTGCCGTAAATTAGCCGTAGTTAACTGGCATATTTAAAAAATTTAAAAAAAAAAAAACTTTTTTTTTTTTGGTGGTGCACCGCCAACTTCATATGAAGTTAGCGTGCCACTTTTGGAAAACTGTCTTAGACACCAGCTAGGAAAAAAATTCTTACGTCTAAATTTGCCGTAAATTAGCCGTAAACTATCTGCAAAATAAAAAAATTTGCCGCGCCTTTATGTTAGAAAAAAAATATTTTTTTTTGGTAGTGCACCGCCAACTTCATATGAAGTTAGCGTGCCACTTTTGGAAAACTGTCTTAGACACCAGCTAGGAAAAAAATTCTTACGTCTAAATTTGCCGTAAATTAGCCGCAAACTATCTGCAAAATAAAAAAATTTGCCGCGCCTTTATTTTAGGAAAAATTATTTTTTTTTTTGGTAGTGCACCGCCAACTTCATATGAAGTTAGCGTGCCACTTTTGGAAAACTGTCTTAGACACCAGCTAGGAAAAAAATTCTTACGTCTAAACTTTCCGTAAATTAGCCGTAACCTATCTGCAAAATAAAAAAATTTGCCGCGCCTTTATTTTAGAAAAAAAAATTTTTTTGCTAGTGGAAAATAATAAAATTACGAATAAAATTGAGATAATAGATGTGTAAAATATGTGCATGTGCATGGTTTTGTCCACAATACGCATAGAGTTTAACGCTGCTGTGGCGCTGTCTTCATTGTGTTCAGTTCTAATCCCGTTAACGAGCGACCTTGGAAAGCACGTTATTATGTACAGAAGTTTCTAGGTAGACAGAAAACAATTCATAGCGATACCATTTTCGTGCAACTGCTAACTCTTTTTTATTACTAATGAGGGTGCGAGTTTATTGCCACTCAAATACAAGCAACCTATGAATCCATTTTTCTTGTTATCAACACGAAACGCTTATATTGCCTTTAAGCGAAATTCTGAAATCAAGCACACTATTTTTTTTTGCACTTTAAATCATATGTATGATTAAATAAAATATAACATATTAAATAATGAAGATAAGCTATTCTGGGTTTTCGGTGAGTTTAAAAAAGATTGGTTGCTCCAACTACAAATATCTGAACCTATAAATTATTAATTGTTTAAAATTTGATTTTGCGGTCGTCAATTTTCTTCTGTGAAAGTGTACAAATGCGACTAGAAAGA